>BMAO01004437.1:440508-470858 GCA_019973975.1 Trichonephila clavata
TACAGACTTAAAATTTGGTAGACATGTTCCTTTTATAGAGTAGACATCAGCTAAGAACGGATTTTCCAAAATTCGAAACGCAAGGGCGTTACGGCGGGTTAAGGTGTATTCTAAATAATTGTTTCCATGTTTGAACTACTCAATGTACAATTTTGAAATTAGGTTAGCAGATTCCTTTCATACAGTAGAGATCCGTTACAAAATGAGTTTGGTGAAAATCGACCCCCAAGTGGCGTTGTAGGGGCGTAGGAGGAGTTATAGATAATTATTTCCATTGTTAAACTATTTGACGCACTGCCTTTAAATTTGATATATATATATATATAAATAGATTCCTTTCGTAGAATAATGATCAGTTAAAAAACGGGTTTTGTGAATACAGACTTCTAAGTGGCGTAGGGGGGATTAAGGGGCGTAATAGATAAATATATCCGTTTTTAAACTACTTCACCTACCTGCTTGAAAATTGGTAGGTAAGTTTCTTTCATGGAGTAAATATCCGCTACAAAACGGGTTTGGGGAAAATCGACCCCAAGAGGTGTTACGGGGGGGGGGGTTAAGGGCAGATATAAATAATTATTTCTATTTTTAAACTATTAGACGCACAGTCTTGAAATTTAGTAAGCAGATTCCTCTCATACGATAGAGATACACTACAAAATGTGTTTTGTGAAAATCGACGCCTAGGTGGCGTTGCGGGGTTAAAAAGGCGTTATTGATAATTTTTTTTTAATTTTTAATTTATTGGAAGCACAGACTTCAAATTTTGCTAAGCAGATTCCTTTCATAGAGTGCAATTCCCTATAAAATGGGTTTTGTGAAAACAAACCCGAAGTGGCGTTATAGATAATTATCCCCATTTTTAAACTATTAGACGTGCAGTCCTGAAGTTTGATAAGCAGATTCCTTTCGTAAAGTAGAGAACCGCTACAAAATGGGTTTCACGAAGATCAACTAACAAGTTTGACTTCGGGAGATTAAGAGGCGTAATCGATAAATATTTCCATTTTTAAACTATTTAATCATCCTGCTTGAAAATTGGTAGCCATGTTCCTTTCGTGGAATAGAGTTCCTCTAACAAAGAGTAAAACGAAAATTGACCCCAAGGATGATTGCGAGGGGTCAAGAGGAGTTACAGAAAAAAATTCCTGTTTTTAATTGTTAGACCCATATACTTTAAATTTGTTAAGCATGCTTCGTTTGTTGAATAGGGATCCACTAAGAATGTATCTTAAGCATATCAAGCGTTCTGGGGGGGGGGGGGTTGCAGGGGGTTACTGGGACGTATTGACGAAAAAAAATTCATTTTTTCGAGCTACAAGAACTATAATAATGAAATTTGGTTTGCATTTTTTTTTTGTTGAATTGAAATCCGCTAAGAGTGGTTATTTTGGAAAACGGCTCTCAACGGGATTGCGGGATATTGATAGTAAAACTTTTTTTTCTTTCTGTTAGATTTAAACTTGAAATTTGGCTTGCATGTTCAATTTACGGAGTAGAGATCCACCGAAAATTGGTTTTGCGGGAATCCACTTGGTTTTTGGGTTACGAAAGAGCAAACATCATTCTGTGCTTCAATTTTAGAGATTTTTAGAAAATACAAATTAGATGAGTTCTGCCCTTTTTTTTATCATCAGGCGACAGTTACAGGTATAAGTATATTTTTCAATACAATCGAATTCTTAATGCTAGAACTTAGATATCAATAATTTATACATATATAAGCAGTAAAAAATTATAAAACATCATGAAATACCCAGCGAAGCGGGCGGGAAACGGCTAGTATATATATATAGTGATATACATATATATAATAATTGAAGTTCGTTATGACGTACGATCATTTAATTCCTTCCACACCTCTAGCCGGGTCACAGGGAAGAAGGGCCGAACATTATTTATAAATTTAACAAAACTTCAAGGAAATAAAGCTGGAATTATTTAAAAAGAAAATTAAATCATTTTTGTAACACATTGTAGTTAAACTTCAAGGTAATACAGCTGGATTTTTTTTATTTAAAAATTTTTTCTCCTTTTTTGCTTAGTAATTAATGACATAGAATTAGCGTTTTTTGATCAAAAATTGGTAATATAGCAAAAAAGATTTTGGTAATTTTTTCGACTGAAATAATGGAAAAATGATGTACTTTGAGAAGTGTCGGAACATTTTATGATTTTTAAAACATAGACAAGTATAAAAATACAGGGTACGCAAATAGTACATAAATGCATCCAAAATACAATTTATTTTGAAGTTTTGAATACTTTTAATATGTTCTTTATAAATATTTGTTTTAAATTCAAACCTTTCACTTGTTCTCTGTTTCTTTCTCTTTCTAACTCCCTCGATCTCACACATTTCTGTTTATAATTTTGAAAAAGGTTTATTGTCTTATTCCAAATTATAATTATTGTTTTGTTACTTTTACTTCGTGCGAGAAAGGATTATTTGATGATAAAATAAATATATGACGTAGGAGGAATCTTACGAATCAGCAAAAATAAACAGACTGAAAAATATTTTTGTACTGATTGAAAGAATTCTATTTGAGAATTGAAAGGAATTCTTATTTATGTTTCAGATCAAAATTCTCTTAAGATCCAAGTTTTAAGCTCCTCTTTGAGAAGGAAAAGTTGATTTAAGAATTTCGAAAAGTTGTTTGTAACCTCTTTTTGTGTGTTTAAGAAACATTCCTTTTTTGCATTTTAAGCTTTAAAGACAAAGCGACTAAGATAAAACATTTTATCGAAATAATTTTCAGGAAAGTTCCTTTTGTTTTAATCTTATCTTACGACGTCTCACTAAAGCAATGGTGTTTAGAAAATCAACTTTTTTTCCTTATAGAAGAAACACTAGATGAGAAGATTATCTAGATTTTTCTAGTTGGGTTACAATTTATTTTTTTGAAATATAAGTAATTATACGAGGTGTGACAAAAAAATGAGACTGGTACAATAAATCATTGTATGACCTTCAAAGTAGTTCCATTCACACACTTCTCAATTTGGTGCTGCCATTGCTGGTAACAGTTCTTGAACGAGGTGTTTTTAAGTTCCTCCGTTTTTGCCTGAAACTCTTCAACTGAGATAAAATGGGTTCTCTTTCAACAAGATTTAACGGTAGGAAATAAAAAAAAGTCCATTGGGGACAAATCAGGTGAATAAGGAGGATGCTCCATCATAGAAATATTTTTGTCAGGCTTAAAAACTGCTTGTCGGATTGGGCCATGTGAGCGGATGCATTGTCTTGGAGCAACAGCCATCCATCAGTCCCCAATTCTGGCCTTTTTTTCCCATATTTTTTCACAAAGTCTTTTCTAGTACTTCAATGTAATTGTGTTGATTAACAGTCTGACCACTGATGTGAGAGTGAACCAAATTTAATTTTACACCCACCAGAAAGCTCTCTAAGATTGTAAATACTATTTAGATTTAATAAACTTCAAAAAGAATCAGCAAGAACGCTCAAATCTAGTCAAGACAACACAACCAATCAGAATACTCCCAACTATAGAGAACTGGAAACGCGAACTCCATCCGTACTCTAAAAAACCGCCTCTCTGAAGAATATACACTGTATAAAAAAAACCGCTAGTCGTCTGTGAATGGTCATGGTGGACGCTCGTGTGTGGGTCGCACGTCTGATGCTTGATAATGATGAATCAGGCACTGTGACAGCTGATCTGACAATAAATGTGTCCTTCCGATCTGCTGTGACCCTAGGTAGACTGCTACCATTATGACGCTGTAATCTATCACTGTCCATTCATTTTTGCCAGCATCTTCTAATGGTCGCATCGCTTTGAACCATATGACGAATGATTCTCCAATTTGCCCAACCTGCCTCTTTCAATCCATTGATGTAGCCGCGGTAGCTTAGCGTTCAATGTATTGGATCGTGACAGGCATGTCATGAGTTCGAGCCCAGTACCACTAAAGACCCGCTGTGTAGGGGAGCGAGGCACGTTAAATCTGTCAAGAGCTCAAATGTCCTCTTGTTGGTTTGGTGTGGTAGTTAGGAGAGGAGGTACCATCTCAAGTGCCGTTCTCGTCACTTCAAAATTACGAGGTGGACCATGGTTCAAAATTACGTGGTTCGTCACCAAAAACCCTCTTGTAGCTGAACAGTGCGACGTTAATATTCACTCACTCAATCCAACGATACGACCTCTTTCAAAGTCTAACAGTTGCTGGTAATGAGCTCGAATCCTGGGGCGAGGCATTTTTTCAGTCGTTGAAAGGTATCTTAAATCGCAATGCAACAGAAATTTTGATCATCAGTTTGAGAATAGCTTCTTATAGACATCTGCTGAGTGTGCAGTTCCGATGCTCTGTAGCTCCCTCTATTCATTCATTGGATACCAAATTTTAATCAGTTGCTAGTTCAGTACAAATGTGTTTGCATACGAAATTTCATTATAATCAGGTAATTCCTTCTTGGTGCGTCATTTTGTTGTTATATATATATATACAGGAAGGGTCTCGAATTCATGGTACAAGCTTTGAGGGTAAGCACAGGACATTGTAACAATCATTAACAATCATTTATTGTACAGAAATGTGGGAATACAAGTGACGCGGGGAGGCACAAAAAATAAGAGACGAAAAGAAAGACAAAGTGTTTATTGAAATCGTCGTTGACAAGTGTAATGTTTACAATAACTGTTCATAACTATTAACTGAAATCCACATTGTTGTATCGTCCTCTGGAAGTCGTAGAAGATAGTTTGTGGGATTCAAAGTTTGTACTCGCTTTGAGTTAGCGATTTTAGCACTTTGCAAACGGTCTGCTGACTCTCTCACACTTATGTGATGAGCAGTAGCTCCATTACTTGATTCTAGCCTACCACAACGTCTAAGATGCTTTCTTCAGGCTTGAACTGCATATAGCTTTTCGTTGACCAGCATCATGTTTGGTGATGTGAGACGAACGTGTTTCATGAAGTTGATGAAGTAACCACTGAAAGATTCTATGATCCGGCATTCGTATGCGCATGATGTATTCGTAGCGAAGCTCTGCCATTACCATTTGAACGGCCGTACATGTAGTGCCTGTCTGCAATTTCGGCATACCTAAAGTCTCCCATCGTATATGTCAGCATGATTATGAATGGCACTTTCCTCCACTGAGATGCATCATGTTGAACGGTGGCTAGACATCTAATACCCCCTACTGGCAATGCAACCAACCGATTACACCATTTTTTCTCTTTTCTTTTATTTCCCCTGTTTGAGCCTCACTGCGACATTTGCATCATTGCACCAATAAGTTCCAATACAATAAATGATTGTTACGTTGTCTTGTATCTACCCTTAAAGTTTGTACCATGAATTCGGGACCACCATATATATATATATATACATATATGAACAAATTATGCAATCCAAGCTCTTGGGAATAAGCCAGAGTATTTGTCATTTAACAAGGAAACGGCAAAGGTTATTTTAAGATTTAAAGCAAAAATATTCCAAACATGTTTAAAGTTTTTTTTATGATTTAAATTAAAGTTCTATACTTCTGTCTTCTAATTATAAACAAAAATTAAAGCTTTTTAAAAAAAATTTACAATATTTTGTTTTTCTTTTTCTTTTTATTTACGTTACACTCAAAAACAGACGACGTAATGTGACTAATGGAAAATATGGCAGTTACGTGAATGAAATGATGATGTTAAATGGTTAATATTCAATTCTAACACAATATGTGCATTATCCTATTGTATTAAAATCTTATAGATAAGTAGAGAATCTAAATATAAGCTCCCAATATAAATCTGAAATATATTACTACTTAGATTAAATATAAGTCTTGCTAAATATTTTATGTAATAAATCTTTGAAATGAGAAGACATCATTAAAAAATTATGACACGAGCGACTTTATCCATTCAATAAGTGAATTTGCTGACAAGAAAAAAAAATTATGGGAAAATAGTTCCAGAATAGCAATTATGGACAATACTTACTGATAAAATTCAAATTCTTTAACGTCCTGTCGTTTCTTAAAAATGCAGGGATGGGCTCAGACAATGGAGGTTTTTTACTTCCGTTGTAATTTCTGCGCATTCATGTAAAACTTTCTTTTATCTTCTTTGAATTAACTTGACCCTTTGAAATTTTAATTAGAAGTTTTAGTTCCCTTTTGTCCTGAGTTTATTCACTCCCCGTTAAAAAATGAGTGAATTAAAACTTTGCATTACGCTTTCGTGAGGAAATCCTTTTTTTAAAAAAATAAATTTGAATATAAAAGTAAAGGTAAAATATGAGAATCTGTCAAATTTTGACAAAACTTAAAGTTCTACTTACTCTGAGAACAGAATAAGAATATTGTTCCCTTTGTGGTATTCTAACAATATCCCCAGTAGTTTTAGATAAACATAACAAAAGAGTTAAATATAACAAGAGCTTTATTAAGATGACACATAAATCTTTTCTCTGGGTTGTATCTAAAAATATAAAGTAAGAGTAGGATTCGGAAAATATTTATTTTTATTTACGAAGTGTATTTGTTTTGATTGACCTTAATTTGAAGAACTTGATTAACCTACCTTAAATTACGAGTAAATAAGATATTTCTGTTTATAATTTCAGTATATTGTATTGTGCATACGCGCGTACAACTTTATTAAATAATATTCTTTTAAAGTCATGTGGGGAAAGGGTATTAAGGGATCCTTAACTCAATTGGCTATAAATGTCGAACTATTTTTGAAGAAATGTTTTATATAATTCCTTAACTAAAGTAGTTGGAATGAATGATAATTCATCATCATGTTTTCTGTACTTAAAAAAAGAATGCACGGAATCGCATTGAAAATGTGAAAATTTGTTTTTATACCTGTTTCTGTCTTACGTAACTCCTTTTTTGATAATTATTTATAGAACCAATTTATAGAACCAATGCATATATGGGAGAAAAGCGAATCACACTCACTCAAAAAAAATATCTGGAACTATTAGACCTACAAACCAAATTTGGCAGTCATGTTTATTTTGTTGAGTACAGATACAATAAGAACGGTATTTGATAACATTCTCTCCCCAGAGAAATTTCAAGGGCATTATTGATAAAATTTTCCGTAAAATTTCGTTGAAATCTGCTATAAAAATGTATTTAGCAAAAATCGACTCCCATGGAGGGTTACGAGGGCGTAAAAGATAAATATGTTTTCATTTTAGAAATTCAAGTCCTGTCCTTTTTTTAATCAAAATAACAGAACCTTAAGGATGATTTTAATACAACCAAAAGCTTATTTCTATGATTTAGATTTCAATAATTTGAAAACAAAATACAGCCATACAACATCATGACCTAGCAAAGCGGGTGGTCAACGGCTAGTGTTGATATATGAATACTCTAATGTGATATTCTGTTATAAGAAAATTACACACACACACACACACACACACACACACACACACACACACACACACACACACACCACACACACACACACACACACCACACACACACACACACACACACACACACACACACACACACACACACACACCACACACACACACACACACACACACTCTCTCTCTCTCTCTCTCTCTCTCTAATTACCACGATCTAAAAATTTTTAATTCTAAGCACATATTATTATTCGAATAAATTTTCCTCAATTTCAACTATTCGTTGGAAAAACTGGGAACATAGTTAAGGTATCCAACCACCCTAAAATTGTGAATTTTGCCAAAAATTGACAATTTGCTTATGATTTTAATTTATAAACCATCTTATTAGCTTTATAAAAATACCAAGTTTATTATTTTTCGTTCACTAGAACAAAAACTGCAAGTGTTTTAGTAAAAGCAGATGCTATTACTTTAAGCAAGATGTCATTTAAAACGTGTTTTACTCGAAATGTATTTTTTTTAAATAGTCAAAGGACATGATTTCTCAGAATGTTTTGAAAATAATTAATTGAAATTTTTTGTGTACGACCTGTATTATAATAGAAGTGTATTAACCTTCAGATTTATCAATCACTGCTCTATTACAAAATTTATAGTACCTTATGTTAGTATAATAACAGTTTTTTAAAGAAATTTCGCACATTAACTAAGATAAAGTGCTCTAGTTTTTGTAAAAATATCTCTTATGATGAAGGTCATTTCAAAAATGAATGGCATAGCAACACATCAGAATTGAAAAATTGAATATTTGTTCATAAACTTTTGGTACAGAATGGGCCCCATTTATGTCATTTTATGTACCCATTTTAGTAATAATAAGTTCTTCTTACCTTTTTACTTTTAGCATATTTTTCTTAAAATCTACTAAAATCTAAAAATCACAAAAAAAACCCTTAACTCTTTTTTTTTTAAAGTTGTCGCAAGTAGTCGGATACCTTAAAGACAATCTTTTATATAGAGTTTGTTTTTATTAGATCTACAGATTTGAATTAGCAGCAAGCATTTCTATTTTGTTGCGTAGAGATTCTCTGAGAACGTTCTTTGTGCAAATCGACTCTCAAGGGTAGGGGGCGTTACGGTTTAGTTAAAGATAAACATACTTCAATGACATTTCAATTTTTTTTAATGTAATGGAAAACTTACTGTTATATACGGTGTTATACAGATATCTGAATAACTTAAAACCGATATATAGTCATTGAACAAAATGAATTACACAGTGAAGCGGTGCGTTACGGCTAATATATATATATATAATGCAACATTTTCTTCAAACAAAGAATATATCACAACTAACACAAAAACAATACACTTCCTCAATAACAACAAAAAGTGTTGTTTATCTGCTGCAGTTGTCGAACATCTTGTTAAATTCTTTTGAAACGGCGAAACTTGAGAATCTTTCAGAGATTTATTCTTTCCATTCCTATTTCAAATACGGGAAGTTTGAAGTAGATAGAGACCATCGAGAAGAAACTACGTACTGAAAAAAATTGAAAAAAATGGTGAAAGAAAGCTCTCTCTCTCTTTTCCGATGGAAAATCCATTCTTCAACTTCAACCCCAAAGCCTTCTATGATACTTGAGAGCCACGTGTTCACTCAAGATTTGATGACGTTGCAAAGAACGGCGAAAAAGGAGGGAGGTGAAGGATCAGTGATTGTTAGTATATCCGAAACTCTATGCTTCTGCTACTAAAACAACTGATTTCGTGTAAAGCATGTTTTCCCGATTGTATTGGAATTTTACATTTAAATTTGATTTAAGATAAGGGACATATTTCCGAATTGATTTTTGAAAATATGCATACTTTACATGGTAAAAAAATGTAATCAACTTCATATGAAATATTGACCATGAAAGCAAAGTTCTCGAATTTCCATAAGTACTAAGAATATGCTGGATAAGTGCAAATGATGGATCCAATTTTAAAAAGTCATATAATTGAAACTACTTCTCATATTGCAATAAGTGATACATGAATGTAAAGAGAAATATACCAAGTTTTTTTCTGTGACAAATTTTCGATGTGTGACCCTCTTGTTACACAACATGGGGGTAGGTGTCAGACTATTCGGCACCCCTCTCTCATCGTCTTGCCTACCTAAAGGTGTGGGGGGAAGCAAGCTATCCCCAGCAACTTCCATAATAACAATTAGTTTTATTTCTCTTCAAACACACTTAAACAATCACAAGTGAAACTACAAAAGGAAACCCTAGGAGTGATATATAAAGCGAGATATCTAATCTCAATAACTAACTCTAAGTAATCCCGACTACGTGAACTAGACAAGAAGATTGCTAATGAACCGATAACTAATTCTAATTTCATCTATCTTAGATCCTCAATCTAATAATTTAATCTCTTAGCAATTACTTCCTTAACTTGCGCTATACTTGTGAATGAAATATTCTAATATTCACACTTACGTAACACCGTAACAGCTCCCCGACTCCTTCTATCTTATATCTACAAAACCTAGACTTTATATAGTCAAACTAATTTAAATATCATGGTTTCTTCTTGAGAGGCTGTGGATTAACATGAATTCTAGCCCCAAAGTTTCCCCAAGAGGATTATTAGAAAAATGACGCGAATAGATCCGTCACAAACATTCATCGAATCTTTAATCCAGTTCATTCCATACATTTTGCAGCATCTCTCTAACAATGGTTCGTAATACTGAACAAGTGCTTATTTGTCGTCCTCTGTTATTTGTTCTGTCAAGTGCAAATGATACAGTTTGTAGTTGCTTGATTGTTGTAGTTGCTTGACATTGTTTTCTGGGGCATTCCAAATTCACAGGAATAACTCTCGTAGACTTTCGAGGACTTCGAACAAAACTCTGCCTCACCCTCTACATTGCTTCTTCCTAGACGCTTGGCCAGAAGCTGCTTTTCTTTTTAAACAAGCATCCTGTTCTCTTAAATTGATGATACCATCGCCGAATACTTTTGTTGTATGGTGTTTCTTTTGCGTACCGATTATAAATGCACGCGGCATCGAAATTACTGAAAAAACCAGTGTATATTTTAATACGCTAAAATTTTTCTCTATCATTGTCGCCAGGTTTGAATTTCATTCGCAGCGATCTTGAATAAGCTGCTGATCATTGGTGGAAAAAATTGTATATTTCTTTTCTCATATATATCCCTTATTATATTATATGCGGTAGCTTCGGAAATACGATTTTTTAAATCTCGTTCATCATTTGTACTCACCTTGTATATATATGCTTTTATAAAAAAACATCATTTCCAAAGTTTTACTTTCATTCATATACTAGTATCAAATGGTTTTAAGAATAAATATGCATTTTTAAATGAATTACATAAAATTGTTTTTCAAATATGAAGGTTGATAATTGAAAAAAAATTATATTGTATCAACAATAATTATGTTTTTAAGGTATTTCTGAAGTACAGGGTCTCTACAAATTAGTTGGGCAATTTCTTAAGTTACGGATCTTGCGAAATATTAAATAAAATTAACACGTTCAAAGACAAACTAGTAGGAATATATTCTAAGTTTACTCATAGAGGATGTTAGGCGTCATAATGTAAGAATTTGGGGGTAGGAAAATCCTCATGCCATCCTAGAACATGAAAGAGAGACTCCCAAAGTAAACATATTTTGTGCAGTAAGTTTCTCGAATGTTCTCGGTCCATTTTTTCGCAAAAAAAAAAGACTGCTACAGGAAGATGCTACAAATTTTCCTTACGACAATCATTAAAGGGAAAAAATGCCAGTTTACCTTTTTCAGATAGATTTGGCGCCTTTTTACAACCATAACTACGTTACATGTTACCTCAATGTTGAAGTACCAGTTTGGAGTGGTCCTGGAGGTATTATTTAGTGGTCATCAGGATCACCACTGATTTTCAGTGTATGGGGTTTTGTAAATGATCAAGTGTACACTCCGTCATTTCCTAAATCCATTCCTGAACTAAAATCAAGAATCTACGCTACAACTAATTTAATCGACGGAAAAACATACTAACAAAGCTGTAGCAAGAACTGATTCACAGATGGGACATTTGCAGAGAAACGAGAGAAAGCCAAATCAAACATTTAGTTTAATGGCAAACTTGGACTATTTCTCTATCTTACAATAATAAATACTTTAAAATTTCGTTTTTCGTGTTAATTAAATGCACTAAATCACTTTTTTTGCCCAACTAATTTGTAGTCGCTCTGTATATTGCATACATTTTAGTAATTAAAGTTTACTGTATTTGTCAGAGAAAAGTGTAAAAGTAGTATCTCGTATGATGGGAGAAACATATTTATAAAAGCTCGCTGATTACTTTGGGAACCGATTGCTTTGGGAAAGGCGTGGTATGGTAGTTTCAAGATGTGGTATAGCTCAAGTATCGTCTTTATAACTTGATACAGGTTCAAAATTATGAGTTCCGTCACCACTAGCCCTCGTATTGCTTTGTAGTACAACGTTAATAAAACACTCACTTGATCGCTGAAAAGATAATATTTCAAGCCTATATAGATACAGTTTTTATGCAAACAGAAATATCTTTTAAAAATCTAAAACAAGTTAGTAAGGATTAAATTATCGCAAGAATTACTACATAAATAATACTGTCGACTCTCGATAATTGAAACCTTCGATAATACGAACCTCTCGATAATTCGAAGTATATGCTCAGTCCCTAGAAAAGCTCTTGATATTTCGAACTAAAACAATACGTTTGGGTATACTCAATATTTCGAAGTTAAATATGTGGCTGGCCAGATTACAACACACCATATATAATTCGAAGTTATCTTATAAAACTCTCAACAATTTTTACACCCACTGTCATCAGCAGTCCTGTAATAAACACCTTGGATTTTACAAGTTTTGCGTTTTGTTGTCTCTGAACGTCACCCCTGTAACGTAGCCCCTTTGATGACCATCTGTCTACTACCCCCTCAGGCGAAAAGACACTTTTATTGTTTTCATTCCTTTAAGTGGACAATAGACCAAACGTACCTGTTGTCAGCCATTCATGTATTTCGTTTAACAGGTGGCCTTGCGACACATGTGTTCAGAAAAGATGGTCCGCTATTGTGAAGAAATGCGTAGGATTGTGTACAAATGTGTTCTTTTAATACAGGTCTTTTGATTTCTGTAAAATATTTATACTGTATAGTATGTACTTTTTAAAAAAACTTTAAAATAATTTTAGACATATGTATTATTGTTGTTTTAGTACATAGTTTCAAATTTAAATGTGTTAGAAAAAAAAATTTATCTTCGTGTATTTTGGGGATTTTTTTTTACCGTCTTGATAATTCTCGAACTCTTGATAATTCGAAGTTTTTCATTGGTCCCTCCAGATTCGAATTATCGAGAGTGTACTGTATATTTGAAATATGAAATTTATTTAAAATATATTAAAATTATAAAACTTTTTTGTGACATAAACATAGTTTATCTTATAATACAAGCTTCTCCTTAAAAATGTTTTATCGAAATATACAGCTTTTTCTACCATCCAGCTCGAACTTTTTATTTGATTGTTGATACTAATACAGACTAATCCCATATAAATGATTTAGGGAGTTTTATTTATTTATTTATTACTCAGGGAACCAAGACAACCCAGAAAAGGTTTAGAGCTTTTAAGCTGGTCTCTAGAAAAGATAAATGACGAGGAAACAAAAAACTATAGGAAATAATGTAATTCTCAAGGAGCTTTCGTCATAAGTTGGTCTATATGTGTATAGTACGAAAGCAATTTGAAAAGAAAACAGAAGCTCAACAATAGTGAAAAAGGTAATTGGGGTTTAATAACGAAATTGGGTTATATATAAATGGATTCAGTTCTATGTTT
Source organism: Trichonephila clavata (assembly GCA_019973975.1). Lineage (NCBI taxonomy): Eukaryota > Metazoa > Arthropoda > Arachnida > Araneae > Nephilidae > Trichonephila > Trichonephila clavata. The sequence goes on from BMAO01004437.1 coordinate 453,765, forward strand.
TTAAAAATTGGTAAACATATTTTGTCTCTAGTTTTTAACCCATTTTGTCATGATTTGAATAAATATCTTACAGATATGTTGGAAAAAGTGAAGATAGGACTTTTTCGGACAAAATTTTAATTGGATTTTATTTTTGTTGAAGGTTTCGTCTTCTGGGCTTATTTAATTTATTTTCACAAACTAAACGAAAGTATCGTTATTAAATTAAAATAATGTATTACTTTTAAACTATCACATGCATTAAAAATATAGCATCTTATAACAAACATTATATTTGTAATGAATTGAAACTTGCTTCTTAATTAATAGGAATATTTCCCTAAAAATTTCTGTTACTTTATTCATAATTACCAAAAGTTGCTTCATTAATAGACTCTTAATTTTTTTTAAAATTTAGAATTACGCTGAAAATCGTTTCACACGAAATTGACGGGACATAAATATTTTTTCGTGTTAAAGGAATTTCGTATTGAAAAGTTTTGCCAAAATACATGTCTTTGACAAAATTAAGTGCTTAGTAGAATATATTTCTCATTTACATAGATATGTATATATGCATGTATTTAATAAAAATCAATGAAACAAAAACATTTACAAGAACTTAACTGAAGTTTAATACGAAATTCTCAAGTATTTTTTGAAAAACAAAATATTTTGTTAATGTTGGGAAAATAATCTGATATTTTTCTTTGCATTGTCTTTTTTAGCATCAAATTGTCAACAAATTGTTCGATGTCATCCATTTTCTTATTCATTTCATTGGAGAGAATGTGCCTATAAATAACTGCGCATACTTTTCATGATGTTCCTCATTTCCGATAACTTGGGAACAAGGGCTATATTATTCACTTAATTTTTGTCTTCGAAATCTGCATCATTGATATTTGTTGAATTTTGAACAAACTCCAAAATGTCTTTGTCTGCGATAATTGATGATGTACACACATCATCACCATCTGAACACGACAATGCAGTAGGATAGTCCATTAATACAGAAATAATAGCTCTGTTTCATTTCACATCCCTCTTAAATATCGCCAGCGCGTCTGATGTTTTCAGTATTTTGTTAATTTCCAGAAGAGAAAATCTTTTTGTGTTAAGCAATTTTCAGTTCCTGAAAAGAGAAAAAAAATCCATGAAAATACATAATAGCTTGTCGGGACCTTTGTATTATTTAGTGTTAACCGGTATTTCACCTTAAGCATTTTAGTTAAAAGGTATTTTACTGTAATGCCTCTAACATCCTATTTCATATTCAGCTAGATCAGAATAATATTTTTGTTCATTAATATCAAGTAAAATAACATATCTCCTACTATTGCTACTCATATTGGTAAGATCAGTTTCGCTATTCCTTGAATGCTTTAAAAAATGTAAGAATATTTGGACCCTATTTGCAACCTCTTAGAGCTTAGACAATATCTTTTTCTGTTACTACCGGGAAGGGTAAGGTTTTCTATTAGTACCTAGTCGATTGCTCCATGTTCCCAGACAGCGTAGGAGTATGTGGCTTAGCCATAAACCTTTTACTCTCTCTCTCTCTCTCTCTATTGGATTTCACTCAAACAAAGAATCAGAGAGTGTACCCTTTCTTCCTATATATATGTTTAGTTAGATAAATAAAACAAAATTTTTTTATTAGAATATCTGATATAAATCGTACTAATTTTCTGGAAGAATATGTCACTCTTGAGCTTTTAATGTCTATTTTAATATGTATATATATATATAGTAACAATACTAGAACTTTTTTTTTATGAAGATATTTATGAGTTACAAATTCAGAATAAATTTAGATTCAATAGATTTCTGATTTTGGAGTGAATAACATTTGACTTTTAAATATCATTTAGTAAAAGAATAAGAATAAATTGCTTGCTATAGTATTATACAGCGTTGATTTGCATATAAATTTTTTTTGTACTAATTAGAGTGCGTGTGTTGAAAGAATAAAAAATAGATATTCTATGCTAACGGTTTTAAGACGATATCTTTACAATTTTTTTATTTTTAATATTTGATATTTGGTTTTCATTGTATTTTATAAAGGTTAATATTAAAAAATAATTCCACAAATTTTTTTTAATTTGTTGCAAAATTAAAATTTTTTGAACTTTTTTGAACATTTTTTAATTTTCTAAGGCTTTTTTAAATATGTCTCTTTTCTTTCAAAATTTTTTACCAAGTACCTTATGATATACTACACAAATCTGTGTATTGGATTTTTTTCTGCTGCTGCTATTTGATTTTTATTAATTTTTTTACAGTTAAATTTCCAAAAATTCTAAAAAAAAACACTAATTTTGATTTTGAAATTTTTTAGAAAAAGTACTAAACATGTTAGAGCTGATTCCATATATACATTTCAGAACATGTATAAAAATTTCAAACCCATACTTATATTATCAAAAAAGCCTTAGGATTTTGAATGATAGTATGTGTACAAAAATTCAACATGGAGAAATATGAGTTTGAAGTTTTCATTCCATGAATAGCATGTTATAATATTCATCGAATAGTCTGAAACTTTCATAAAATGTTAATTAGCTCATTTAAAAGTGCTTACCATAAAAATTGCACAAATGTAGAACAATTAATTTATGCTCAGAGCTGATACACAACATGTACAAAAAATGTTTATGCCTTTATTTTTTATTTCCATGATTTTAAAAGTCTTCGCCTGTTAAATATTGTACACGAATGAAAGCAAAATCAAATAGCAATTTATGGGTAAAATATATCAAAATCTAAGAACTGTATATGCGCATTTGTTTAAATAAATAAATATAAAATATTTTAATAATAATTGTGTTGAATTTCACAAACATGGGATATATATATATCACCAAAAACAAATATATGAAAATGGGAGAGTTTTTATATTCTTGCGAACTAGATTTTTAATTATCTGAGTTATCAAAATGAAATTTACTATTTGTGCTTTGGGAGAATCCGTTTTGAAGTTTTAATTTAATTCATAATAATATCATAAAAAGTACGCACAACTTTTAAATCTTAACCAAATCCATTTGCTGTTCCAAAAACAATTCACAAACTAAAATTTTTGCATGAATTGCACAATTATTTTTTGAAATGATTTGTTACTGCATATATAATGTCAGTCTCATTTACGCGTGCAGAAAAATAATTAATTCCTTTTTATCAGGCTTTTTTCTAGCAGATAATCTGAAATGTGGGCGTGGTAGTTGCTGTCCAGCATCAAATATTTCTCCATAACTTGATAAAAAATGCAGGTAAAGCTTTGAAATTTTGCAGGCATGTTTATAAGGATTCGAGGTATCAAATAAGCCAATAAAATTTTTTTCGACAGTTTAATGATTTTTAGGGTACCATATCTCCTTTACTCATATGTAGATGAATAATTAATTTAGCACAGAGCAAGAGCTATTCTATCACGAGATAACCAATATAAAGTGGTGGCCAAAATTGTAGACACTTTTTAAAATTGTTATGTTTTTTAAGTTTGTATGCTTATAGTAAATGTTGCGTCGCACAAAATGCCAAGTATTTTATATACTTTTAAAGATAATTCAATACTGAATTTAATACAAAAAAACAAAACTCAAATATTTGCAACGCAAAAAAAGTTATACTGGAATAACTATCGATATACAATAAATACTGATGATTGCAGTGAGTTATCAGTGCTTAGTGGGGTAGCCTTTATTTTTTATTACAGCTTTATATGAATGTTTCATTGAGCTGAAAATAGTTTTAAGCTCTTTCTTTGTTATTACATGATGCCAGGAAACAATTACATCCTCAATTAGTTACTTTTTACTTAATGGGTACCTTATTCGGACAAGAGTCTTCAAACGGTGTCGCAAGTTTTTGATAGGATTGAGGAAATGTAGTAAAAATGATTCAAACTATACAAGGGATTTTTTAAACTTTAAAAAGTTTTGAGACTTTTGGAAATAAATAATTTTTTACAGATTTTAGTATATACTGGGTTTGGCTTGCATATACTATAAAAAGTCTATTGTTGCTTAGTAACCCATATTTTAAAGTTCAAATTCAATAATAGTATTAAAATGTGACTCTTTAAAAATAACAATGTGTGCATATTTTTCGGTTTATTGACAAGTCTTTGAAAAGAAGCTAAATAGTTGAAACAAATATTTTAATTTTCGATAACGCTGCTCCATACTAAATACCAATCAACACAATTCTGATTCTTTCATCATCCATAAATTTCAAATTGTAGTAGTTTATACAATAATTAGTCTTTAAAAAATGATAATAGTTCGTAAAAGTACATAATTTCTAAAAGCACATAATTTTTTCAATAGTATTAATTGATCCATTATCCCTTGAAAAGGAATAGAATTATTTATTTTTAAAGTACTTTTTATTATCACTCAATGATAGAAATAAATTCTTATTTAGTTCCCGACAATGGAACTTGTTTTTCGTAAAACTATTATCTTGTCAAAAATATTTATATATAAAACTGTTCTTTTTGAGTGTTTCATTTATGTTAAGATGTTACGTTAAAACAAATAAAAGCATTATTTTTTATCGTCTCGGTATCTTGAATCAATTAAGATCGATCTAATAGTAAACATTTATATTTGAGTTTTGTCTTAAGTTTTCACTCCAAAACCTTTTTTACCAAATGAAGATTGTCACTTTACGGAAGACAGATCTCATCTTCTCAAGCGACTGTCTTTTCAATTAAGGCCAATCAATAAAGAGCGGGCGTCACGTTTCTTTCCTGAAATTACTTCGTTTACCAAAAGAAGGCGAATCACTCAAACTAAAGATAAGAGCTTATTTGCTTTCTGGATGTATTAAGTGGTGCCGTCTATATGTTTTAGCAAAATTAATGGGTGTTTGTGAAGCAATTTATGCGTGATATATGAGCTAAATTTTACGCTCTTCAAAGTTGAAAACACCAATAACTCTAGAATTAAATCTCGTAAGGCATGACGTAAAAATGGTGTTTAAAAATGCATTTCCCAGAAAATAAAATAAGGGTGAGTCGGAAAATAAGTTTATACTGTCGACTGTGGTCAGATTTGTGTATGAAAATCTAAACATAGAATGAGACATTAAAGATAAAACACATAACTTTATTTTTCCACATAAGTACTAAGTACATTGAGAAATTTGTCATACCACTTGATGAGCTTCATAAGCCCCACCAGAAAAATTCAGTGATTTGCATATGGTAGAAGTATTTAATGGCTACGGATGAACACGCAAGACACCGATACACCAGTGAGAAGAGGTCAGCAGTGATCAAGCAGCTGGATCCGGAAAAAGTGGTCTGGGCTTTTCAGATCTGGCATTCTGCTGTTGGATGACAATGCTGGATCACACTCAGCGAGAGTAATGCAAAACCATATTGAAACTCTTGGTTGGGAGAGCTTATACTATCCACCATACAGTCCGGATCTCGCACCAAGTGACTTTCCTCTTTTTCCGGCTTTTAAGAAGAATCTCGCAAGGCAGTTGGAAGCAACGCTGAAGTCAAACAAGCCGCTAAATGCTTTTTCCGTATGCAAAGCCCTGAGTTTTCCTGGAGGACTTTTTGAAGCTTATCAATTGGTATGAAAAATGTCTCAATGTACGTGGTATTTATGTGGAAAAACAAAGTTATGCCTTTTCTTTAATGTCTCATTCTATTTTTTTTTTGTGATTTTCATACACAACTCTGACTACATTCGACAGCAGAAACTTATTTTCCGACTCACCCTCGTGATAATACATTCGTTTTTTTTTATTACAACGGGTGTCTGTAAACTCAACGTCAAGTGGTTGGGTCATACCAGTTCTATAAAAAAGAAAAACAATCCATCATCTCTTGATGAAATGATGACCAGTATGTTTTTAAAAATGGGGAAAATTGTCACCCCCTCCATCACTTCGTTAGGCATTGTGATTACAAATTTCACAATTTTGCAGTTATTTTTTTCTCTATCTTCTTCTTCCATAGTTATGTTATTAATCACAGTCAAAAATCGGTTCAAAAAACTTTGGTTTGACTCTTCACAAAAAGAGAGAAATATTATATAAAACCCCAGACAAGTTACTTAAAAGGTGGGCTATTTAGATCAGATTCCAAAATGGTTCAACAATTATTCTTTTCTATCAATAACAATTATGGAAAATCTTGTTTACAAAACATTTTAATTTTAAAAACACCTCTGTTGAGATCCTCCATCACATCGTTCTCACTCAAATTATAAATTTTATAATTTTACAATGATTTTTCCACCAACGAAATCTTACGTAGTAGTCACAAAACGAGCAATAAAATTTTTCTAGCTTAGTTGAAATTAATGTAGTTAACTCGGTTTGAAAAAATGACTCCCACAAAAAAGAAAAAAAGTTACATTCTACCATAGAGAAGTTATTTCAAAAGTTGGCCCCCATTTAGTTAAGATTCCAAAATGGTACAATACTTGATACTTATCTATCCCTAACAATTATTGCCAATTTTTCAAAAAATGTCTTCTTTTCAAAAAACTCAATTTTAAGAGCGTAACTCGGATCAAGCATTAAATTTAAAAATAAACCGAAAAACACTTTTGTAATACTTTAATGATAATTACTTTTTGTTATTTTCCCAGAAATGATGTGAGCCCCTGTGTCTGCTTGACATTGAGTTTCACACTAAGGAAATATTTGAGTTCTGTCGTTTAAAATACCGAGTAAAAAAAGTATTTATTGCTCATTCTTACATATAATAATAATAATTTTTTGGGAACTTTCATATTATACCGTTGACCAACTGCACCAAATTGAAAGACATAACCTGTTAAAAAAATGGCGACAAATCCTGTCATTATTACTATTGCGTTTGAATATGTGCGTGAACGGTTTTTCACCACTGGCGGAATACTTTTAGGACCAGCAAACTCCTCCTATATCTATCTATACGACTGAGATGCATGGAAGAGAAAACAACAGCGACACACACACACACACACACACACAAAACACACAAAACACACACACAAACACACACAACACACACAACACACACACACACACACACACACACACACACACACACACACACACACACTTCTCTTGAGTGTGATAAAAAATTGCGATGTTCTTTTTTCTAACATTATCTAAATCATGGTATACCATTTCAGATATTTATTGATCTTAATATTTTTAAAATTTTTATTTCATTCCTAAATTTTCTTAAAATAAAAGTGTTATTTTTACTGATAAAAATAGATAACAACATATCAAAATAATATTCTATTTTACCAGAAAATATATTTCGAAATATCTTAGCATCAGTTTTACATTCTTTTTGCGCTTTTTTTGTGACATCGAATGTCTACGCTGTTGGGCAATACTTGAAAGGATATATACAAATATTGAAATTGAAAAAAAAGATGTACGAGTATTTCTTCTAAAAGGAAATGTTTTGTATAGATACTGGATCGAGCATATCGAGAGATAAAAAAAAATTGAGAAAATAGAGCACTTACAATATTGAAAATGGACCCCAAGTCGACTTTCGGCATTTGTTATCATTTCATATTTTTATTATTGATGCAATTTATATTTTAGAAGGTATATTTTTCTAAATGTTTTAAATTTTTTGAATGAATATTCAGGGCAAATAGAGTACACGTAGATGATGGGAAATCACATAACAATGAATGATCGTAAACGCTGTCCTGACACGATAGTGGCGATACAAAACACAAGAAATAAAAGACACGAATAAGAGGAGAAAACACGTTTATTGTTCTGGGTATTGCAAAAATGCTGGGAAGTCTTTGGCTGGGGCCAAAGATGGCGATACGTAAATTAAAACACCAGATGACGCTGCATTCGTACACGCTAATTTTTGTTGTCACGACCGCTATGAAGCTTCATTTTGTCTAATGATAGAGTGGTAGTGGGAGGGAACGTTGTACGAACACTGAGCTCACTGGTATGCAATTAGCATTCGGGGATGCTAATCGCAGTGGAAGCCAAACATTATTTAATGTGAAGAACTCCAAGTTACTCTTTTTTTTGAATGCATGCTTCATACATTATCCAGCAATGGATTCATCAACGTGGACACACAGCAACGTGTGCGACGAGTAATAACACCAATAATCGAAGAGATTGTGGTGAATTTGGTACAGAACAATCCCGCGATCCAGTAAGTGGTCTATCGCCAGTCATGCCTGGATTTAATGCACTGGAGAAGTGATACATACATCATGTCCCAGGGTTATAATTTCGAACACCTATTTTGATGACGACGGTTGTCCCTTTATATTTCTTTTTTCTTAGTTTTTTGCTGTGCTAAGGATAATAAATAAGTTTTTTCCATTTATGTGTGTCCTTTCTTTCTCGTGTTTTGTGTCGTCACTACAACGCCAGGAAAGCGTATCTGTCCATGCATTGTTTTGTGATTTCCCATTGTCTAAGTTTACTCCACCTAGTTTACAACCATTATACTGACACTTTTAATACTTTTACTGATATTTTTAATGTGTTTCAATATAAAACAATATTTTTGTAACTTAATTTTCGTATTATTGTTTGTAAAAACACCGACTGTTTATTTAATGAAATGGTTCAAGTCAAAGACAATTAAATCAAACAAGGTAAATATTTTTTTTCGAGAGAAAATTTTAGAGCACTGAAAAATGCTCATTCATGATGCCTATTACGCATATCTGAATATTAGCTTAAGTATTTTTTAATATACTGATAACAGTTATTTTACTTCATGTACAAAAAATGTATAACAAATCAATGCAACAATTTTCAAATGTTTGTAAAAATTAAGATTTCGGTAAAAAATTCTGAATCTCCCCTCTATCTTTAATACGCATTCTAAAATATTAACTGAATAAAACTTATTCAAATATTCCTGTTAATTACATAAAAGGAAGTAAATAAATAAAATGAATAAAAATATCAAATGTGGGGATATAAAATATGTATAATAATATATTTAATAATTTTTGGTTTGAGTATTATTCAATTGCTATTGAGTATCATGCATTACATCGTAACTAATTTGTACATCTCAAAAATAATACAATTGTATTTAATATCCATCAGAATTGATTTTAATGAGTTTTTAATATTATTTAATGATTTGACTTTTATATATTTAGGATATTCTATAATTAAAGAATAGAATAAACAAGAATGTACAACTTGAATTGTGATAAAGTGTTTAAGAGCTAACTAATTCAGAAAAAAAAGTTTGAATTTTTTAATTAGAATTTCATCTAAAAGGACTTATAATGAATGGAAGAATTTACATCTCCTGTGTAATTAAATAAACATGTGATAATTTTAATAAATATCCCCAAGGACAAATACTAAAATGCCTTCAATCATTTTTTAAAATGATTTCTTAGGAAGTTTGAAGATTCCTCAAAAATTATGTCAGAAATGTTCTTATTGTGAAATCCACGCATTTATTCCCTCTACATTTATTATAAATTTATTTTGTTTTGAGTCATATATGGTGGTGCTATTCTTTAATGATATTTGTAAACAGAGTTATGAATCAAAAATAAGTAACTGTCTTAAATTCAAAGACTTCAATATGTCTTAAATGTCTTAAATTCATGTCTTATTTTCAAAAAATTTATAGTGGTCTAATCTGAATTAGGAAAATTTCGTCAAATTTAATCAAACTAATCAAACATTGTTTAGCATATTTTTGAAGATGTTGCAATACGATTGAAAAAACAATATGCATTTATTTAATAGCTAATTTTTTATGATTTCATTCTTTGTAAGCTTATATTTAAATAATTTTATTCAACAAACATTTATTTTCGGTTTTATTTAATAATCATTATTATAATACTACAATTTAGCAATTTCTTAACTACAATTGGGAGAGTTTCATGTAAAGAAAGTTTCGAAATAGACCAAAACACCTGACTCACTCTGAAACTAAAGCATTACTTTCCACAATAATTTTAACACATCATAATTTTTACTTGTATATAACAGTTCTAGGATATTCCTCTTCATTATTCTAGATTTGTTTTATGTAAAAAATAGAGTCCATTTCATTTTGAAAAATTTCCAAATTATTTCATTTGAAAATCGGTTCTTTGTAAGCATAAATTATTCCTGTAAAAAGAGCCTTAAAAGGTATGAAACTTTTTTTATAAAACAATTTCTCTTGACTTTACTTATCCTGAAAAGGATGTTTAGGTAAATTATATGTGGGATTTAGAATATTTTTTTGAGAATTGTTCTTTGAAATCAAAAGACAATTAAAAGCTTTAAAACATTCCAAAATTAAAAAAAAAGAACTTTCCGATCACCCGTATTGTGTAGTAAATTTGGATTATTTTTATATTTCAAAATAGTTATTCATAGAATTGATATTTATTGCTTATTATTTTATGTGTTTAAAATTTAACGATTTTTTTCTGTTATTTAATTGTTATTGTCCTTTGATTGATTGTTCATTTTATAGTTTTACTTTTAAGATAGTAACAGTTCTAGTTTGGAGAATCGGAATTATAACAAACATGATTGTGCGATTATTTTTAAATGTTATTTAGGAAAACAAAGTAATTTTAGTGTTTCTTTTCCCTCAACCTTATCATAAGATGAAGTGTATCCCAAAACGCTTTGGAAATTATTAGATTAGAAAATGTAAGAAAAAGTGCGAGAGGCATAAAAGTTTATCAAATCAGTTTCTTACTGAAAAGTCATTTTGTTTTGCCCAAAAGAGGTCTTTGTTTTTAGCTACTCAAAGTATGGGAACTAGAATGATGTGGGCCAAATAAATCAATCCTCAAATAATGTGCAGAGCAGCGAATATTTTTTTTATATATACTAAAGGATAATACAATACTTCTGTAGATACAAAGGGTGATCAAATGAAAAGGTACGAAACGACATAAAAATGAAACAGTTAAATATTTGCATATTCCGCCAAGGGAGAATGTAGCGAGACATCTCGGGATGCCATTGGAGACTCTGACTGGGATCGGATCATGCGCGGGTGCCCGCATGCGCAGGAGAGAGCAAAGGCTCTTATAAAAAGCGGCGTCCAAATGATGCGAGCACAGAATTACTCGAGCACAGAAAAAGCATTAACTCCGATGTGTACTGTGAGACACTCCGACGCCTACGCAGGTCCATCAAGAACAAAAGACCGGGCCTGCTCACGGAGGGTGTGGTTCTGCTCCATGATAACGCGCGTACACACGTCTCCAGAGTCACACAAATGGAACTGGACAAGTTCCAATGGGAGACGTTGGACCATCCGTCCTACAGTCCGGACATGCCACCCTGCGATTTCCATGTGTGTGGTCCACTGAAGAAACACCTGCAAGGAAAGCGCTTCAACTCGGACGACGTACTCAAGGACACTGTGAAGGACTGGGTCTCGTCACAGCCACAGGAATTCTGGGAACAAGGAATCCTGCGGCTTGTTCATCAGTGGGATCGTTGTGCTCAGGCCTATGGTGTATATTTTGAATAAAGTCTATATTTGTACCCACCGTGTCGTTTCGTACCTTTTCATTTGATCACTCCTTGTATTTCGAGGGAAGTAAGACATTTCATAAATTTAATTAGAACATAAATATACAGTAAAGAATTATTAATCTGGACTAATAGTGGCTCTAGGTTGTCTAGTTTAAACAAAATAGCCAAAAAAAGGAGCCAAGAAACATATCAAAACACTCTGAACACTTACTACATGTTCAAACACATTCAACTCGCTCCATGTCAAACTTCTTCATACTGCAAAATGGTAGAGTTACGCACGATGTATTTCAAAATAATACATAATATGTATTGGTAAGAAAAAACTATTGAGAACTTACGACTTTTTTACTATATATATATATATATATATATATATATATATATATATGTAAATTTATTAATTATTAATTTTTAAATGCTGCCTGAGAAATAAGCGAAGTTTGGATTAACCCCTTAACGCATTTCCCCGTGTCTGACAAGCGTGAATATTAACGGCAAATTTGCACATGCCCGTGTCTCACATGGATAATCTTGTATCTCAGGTTATTTTATTCCTAATGCCTGTCTGAGATATAGATTAAATGTAATTTTAAACTTATTTACCTTAGATAAGTGGTCTTCAGCCCCCGGGCTGCAGACCGGTACCGGTTCAGGATCAATGAGTTCGAGCAGCCCTAAAAGCATTAAATTATATCTATTTTATTTATTATTGTGTGACTTCCCATGAAAATAACTTCATATTCCATTTTAAATCGCTTTATATTCTTTTTTTGGTATAGCTATATTTTATTTTGAAGGCATATTTAAATAAAATAAAATTAAAATTAAATCAAAGCAATCTAAAAATAAGGAATCAACGTCCCAACCTCAAACGTCCATTGGTCCGCGGCGATGAAAAGGTTGGGAAGCATTGCCTTAGATCAGGGGTCGCCAAAGTGGTCTATATAGACCCCTAGGGTCTATTTAACAACAGTATGGGGTCTATCTGACCCAAGGGGTCGAATGGGGGTCTATTGGACTCGAAGGAAAAAACAGTTCTTAATACGCAAATCACACATATCTAACTGCGTACGTAAAAATTTAAAATATTTTTATATTTGACTTAATATTATATTCTTTATAGAAAATAAAATAATAAATCAGAAAACAATTAAAAAACTTATTAAAAATTTGACAATACATAAATTTTGGACTAATATAAATATAAAGCAAAAATATGTGAAACTTTACGAAATGGCTCAGCCATTTATGCTGGCGTTTCCAAGTTCGAATATGGTTGAAGCCGGTTTCAGTCACGTTAATTCAATTTTAACTAAAAACAGAAATAAATTTAATGTAGAGCTTCGAGGGGATTTACGATTAAAATTGACTAATTTCGAACCCAATATAGCGAACCTTGCCAAGAAACACCAGGCACACTCATCTCATAAGAAGTTAAAAATCTGTAGCTACTTTTCTTACTGTTTCTGATTTATTAAAAATTTAGACTAATATATAGTTTTATTTTAATTACCTGAAAATTACAATTGTGGAGAATTACCTATGGAGATTTCGAAAAATTATATAGGGGGCGATGATCAAAAAAGTTTGGCGACCCCTGCCTTAGATGGTACCACTATGCAGAACTTTTTTGTGTGTAAACCAAGTGGTGCATTTGGATGATTAGCTATAAGTTTGTTAGGAATTCTTTTTTAAAAAGCAGTTGTACAGGAAAAGGTAAAAATCCATTTTTATTGATTAAATACATAGAAGTAAACAGTTAACTATAAATTAATTTTTACTAAGTGTTTTTGCAATTTGTTTAGAAAAATTTATTTGATAATGAGTGACTCTGACGATTTTGAATATGCTTCATACCAAACTGAACTTTTAGCCATTATTATGCTTGTAAGTATGGCACTTTGGTTAAGTTTTATTTGAATATTTTGAAATTCAAAATAGACATGTAATCAAATCATTTGCACTTTGTATAAAATTTTTCTTATAGCTTTAACCCCCTTCTATCTTTTAAGTCATCCCTTCACGACTGAAATTGAAAAAAAAATAACTTGCACTATACTTATATATTCATTTTCTGTCAAAAAAGGAGTAAAGGAGGCTTTATCGTAGCATATTATTACTGGTTTTGTTATTTGTTGCATTTTTTACGTTTGGTTCCAACAATCCATCTTTATAAAGACTAAAAATGCTAATATTACTCATCGAAATTATAAATATTTTGCATATCGAATATAATGCTAGTTTCCTCTTTATTTGGTAAGTATTTCGCATTTTAATGTAAAAGATTGAAATATCGAAGTACAATTTCCTGTTTCCTAAGGTTTAATACATGTAACTTGCATTTTGAATTCACAATATGCTGTGATCCCTATTTACGAACAGATAGATATACAACAAGGTAAAGATAATAAGTTTTGAATGTTTTTGCGACGAGAATACAAGTATATCAACATAGCGAACACAATTTTGGCAGATAAACATCTCCAGGGAAACTCGGATTTTATAACATCTTCTGTGAATCAATGATTCAACAAGGGAACAAATCGGAACAGGGGGTAGTTTGAAAAGGTATTAGATGAGGCAATAAAGGTCTGCAGTTGACAAATAACATGCCTTTAAAAGAATTAACACGTCAGATAATGGATTGTTTGATCGGTATAATGTATAATGATCTGCACAAAATAAGAGAAATGAAAAATAGCTTTCTCGTGTTTTACTTGCATTATACATAAGTGAAAGAATGTTTAATGTAATTTTAAACAGGAATAAACTAACAAATAAATCATGAAATTTTGGGTTTTAAAACGAAAGCCAGTTAGTTATATTGACTCTAATTCAAGAATTCAGTTGAATAAAAATTTCAATTGAAATACACATTTATATTTATGACAAGCTCGAGTAAAAATCATTGTTACAGGTAAACTAAACTAAAATCAGTGGCGAAAGAGCCTATTTAGGCCAATACCTACTGTGCCAACTCGATTTTCGTCACCTTGGGTGCTAAGGTAGATGAGCAAATGCTCCGGTCAGGTGGTCACTCTAACGTGATTTTAGGTTTACAAAGGGAAAACAGACAAGTTTCCAAAGGCATGTAATTTAAATATTTCAATTCGAAAAAAAGCAGTGATCAAATTCAATACTCATTAGGGTTCTGAAACTACTATGGATGTGCAAAATAAAAAACAAAACAAAGATATATTTTTTCCTAAGCTGCTACTGAACCAATTCAAATAAAGTTTGGCATGAGAAAATTTAAAAAAAAAGTATTTCAAATTTGAAAAATTAATGCTAATCTGACATAATTATGCTTTATACCATGAAAACATAAAAATTCCAAAACTGAGTTGCAAAATGGCGCTTGTAGAGGTATAATATAAAGTATGATCACGCCTGAGACAACAGTGTAAAAATAAAATATTACTTTTTTCTCTCTCTATTAAATACAACACCATTAAATAAATTCTGAATTGGATAGTGATATTTTAAGCGTTTCAAGCGCGATTATACTTGAAATATATATTTTATCAGAAAAGAAGAAATGTCATGAACTCTATAAACTAATTCGAAAATTCTGGTGTATTTTTCGATATTTTATTGTAACAATTAATAGTAAAAGCAGTAGATTGAAGGAAATAAATTAAATTTAGTTGAGAATTAGAATATGAGTATATCTTTAGTTCTTAACTAGAACGGAAAAGAAAAAAAATAACTAAGTGCTAAAGAATGCTATTAGAACATAGTTGAGGATGTGCACAAATCAGGATATCGTATTACAAAAATAGATGTTTTTATATAACTCATATGCCAAGGATATATATATATTTATTTTTTATATATATATATATATATATATATATATATATATATATATATATAGTGCTACAAAATTAGAGTAGCCCATGGATTTAATGAAATTATGCAAATATTTCTTCTGATAACTAATTTAAAACAAAACATCTATTATCTAAAATGTAGCAAAAAACAGAAAAAGAAAACTTCAAAATGCAAACCAACGTACATGGGGTCAAGGTTTTCGTAGAACCTGTTGTTTTTCGCTGTCTCAGTGATGAAATTCAACATTTTAGCTGCTCTTTTAAGAAAAGGAGACTGGAAAATGTGAAGATAACATGATCTACTGTAATCCATGGCTTGGTGTATTATCGGGAGACTAGAATCCTTGAAAACACAAATAACTGTGGCAGATGCTATTGAAGTGGTAAAAAGTGTCATTGTACGACTGTGAAATCGATTCTAAGAAACATGACATGTTCGACATCTGACAGGACAAGGTCACCTACAGCAAATAATGATCGATATATTCTGTAAACAGCTCGTCAAGACAGAACAACAAATGCTACGTGGATTCAAGGACAGTTTTTTTGGTAACAGAACGAAATTCAAACAATCCGAAATGGAATACACGTGAAGGGTCTGTATGCGTGTAGGTCAACAGTGTGTATTCGTTGACAGCAAGACACCATGCGGTCAGAAGAAAGTGGTCTGCTGAACATTGAGATTGGAGTCAAGTACTGTTTACGAGTGAATCCAAATTTAGTTTAGAGTGCGACGCCAGACGTGTTTTGGTACGTCGAGAAAGGGGCACTTGAAATAACCCAATATTCGGTCAGGAAAAATCACATTATAGACGAGGTGGTTTCATGGTATGGGCTGGTATCAGCATAGGTGGACGTACTGACCTTTATATCATATGGAATGACAATATTACGGCTCAAAGGTATACAAACGAGATTCTAAGACCTCCATGTGGTACCTTACGCTGCAGCCATTGGTGATTCCTTTCTTTTAATGCAGCATAAAGTTAAAAATAATGAAATAAACTTTCTTGAAGTTGAAACAATATAGCGGATGGAGTGGTTTGCATATTCTCCTGTTCAAAAGCTTATCCACCATGCTTGGGACCAATTCGAACGACGCATTCAGCTAGATCACAGCCTTCGCTTACTGTCCGGGACGTGGAGATCTCACTCCTTGAAGAGTGAAACAGTATTCCCCAAAGTCTCGCCGATAACCTCATAGCATCCACGCTAAACAGGTGTGCGGCAGTCTTAGCCATTTGGGGGGGGACCACTCACCATATTAAACATCCTGTGTATCAATTCTATAAAGATCAATTTTTTTATCATTTACATGTAACCAAATTTTTGATCTGAAGCCTTAGTTCATGTTCTTTATACCATTTGAAAGAATTAAACTTCCCATAAAAATGTTTTTTGCTTCTTTTTTTAAGTGTTGAGATTTGTTACACCTGTAATCGCCATTTTATGTTTATGCATGGCTATCGTTCGACGGTTTCTTCACTGTTTTGCTTGCCCTCCTATTTTTTTAGCAGTTTATATAAACACAAACCTTTAATAAAATTTGTTTTTAATGTATTTGGTAATGTCTTCCTTGTTAATGGGTAAAACAAGATTAATTAAAATGAATTTTGACTTAAGCTTAAATTCTTATTTACATATATATATATATATCATCAAGTAATATTAAAACTAATGACCTGAAGAAGAAAATTTAAATTTCAAAAAATATTGAGCTCCAGTGTCCATGTAAAATTCTCTTTTTAACCATTTTTAAGAAATATTAACTATGAATAATAATTTATAA
>BMAO01004437.1:500451-531185 GCA_019973975.1 Trichonephila clavata
AAATATATTTAAAAATGTATTATATATTTTAGTCATAGATAGGATATTGTTGGTATTGAAACGCTACTGAATTTCTTCTTCATTTAAAGAGTGAAATAAAAGTTTTAGTTTACCTGTTTTAAAGACAGGCAGGGAGTTTGATGGCATGAAGTAATTCATAATAAACTATCACTTTCAAAATAAATATAAATTGACAGATTCAGCCTTTAAAGAATGACACGCTAATTCTTGGTTAACATATTTAATTATCTTGCTTGGATAACATATGTAATGAAATACAGTGACCGAAACAATTTTCCTAGAGCTGACAAAGACAACACGTGCACTACAGAAATTAAAATGCACCA
The DNA here is from genome assembly GCA_019973975.1 of Trichonephila clavata. Lineage (NCBI taxonomy): Eukaryota > Metazoa > Arthropoda > Arachnida > Araneae > Nephilidae > Trichonephila > Trichonephila clavata. The sequence continues at coordinate 500,799 of BMAO01004437.1, forward strand.
TATCATTCAAAATTTAATGTAGGTCTGAATAATGTAATCTGTAAAGTTTTTCATCCACTTCTCGAAATACCGAAATTTGTGAATTTTCGTACATGCGATATAGAAATGATTTAAATACAATACAGTCAATATAAGGTGAAAAGTATTAAAGTTCATTTTTGTTAGTACATAATCAGCGTGCTTTTTATAGTCTTTTTAAGACTATATTTGGTTAATCTGCCCAAGCCCCTCCGTACCAACTCAACGCCCCCTAATTTTTATGGGTCTTTTAGCCCTGAAAGCCTCAAACGCCCACAAGGGGGCGTTATCGCCCATGTTGAGAACCTATGGTCTATATGCTCATATGCTTGTCAGATGTGTTCCACTCACAGAAGCTCACTGTCGCCAGCGGTTAGCCTAGAGTAGAGAACAAGCAATGCGCGTGTGTGAACATCGTCACAGTGGGCTTGTGTAATGCTTTTCGACGCCCAAATTTAGCTTTTAATCTGATTTCCGTCGAGGTTTCGTATGGACCAAGGCAACAACATTGAATGGTCTCGTTATGGTTGTGCAGGATTGCTCATTTGGGGGGGGGGTTGTACTGGATTCTAGAACAGATCTGCACGTTCAAATCGAAAGCATGACAGTTCAAATTTATCGATACAGCATTCTGATACAACACGTACGTTTGCTTAAGGGTGCCAGGATCTCAGAATTTGTGTTTATGGACTACGATGCCCACCCACACCGAGAAAATATCCTAAGTGAATGCCTTCAATCTGAAGATATCCCCTGTATGGAATGACCAACATTCTCACCTGACTTGAATCCAATAGAGAATGTGCACGGCATGGTTGGCCAACGCGAGTTACAGTTTGATTATCAGCATGCCTAGATGTAGTATGGACTGTATTTAATTACATGAGAGACATACAATGTACTAACCATTATATCAATCATGTAAATTAAATTTTTGTAAAAGAATATTTTTATATGATTGCTCCAGGGAGTAAAAATTGCAGTTTTTATGAATGGTATCGTACATACAACATCTTTTTTATTATTAATCTTTTGTTTGAAAAGTTGGATTTATGAATAAGCCAGTTTTGTTTGGTTTGTGAACCTTTATTTGCCAGAGCTGGCATTATTTTTAATTTATGGATGTGGATGTCAGTTTGGCACCACTAAACATATATACACTCAAGAGCCAAAACATTATGACCACCTGTCAATAACGAGTTGGCCCACCTTTGGCGCGCAACGCAGCTTCAACCCACCTTGGCATGGATGCCACGGTCCTTGGTAGATTGCCGGAGACAGATTGTACTAGATGTTTAAGCAACGGTCACGCAAATCCGAGATATTGCGAATCGGAGGTCTTTGAACTCTGAGCTGCCGTCCCATGACATCCCCAATGTGTTCTATCGGATTAAGATCCGGTGAGTTAGGCGGCCAGGACATTACTGGAATTCAGCATCATGTTCCTGGAACCACTCCAAAAACAATTTAGCCTTGTGACATGGGGCGTTGTCCTGTTGGAACATTCCATATACAGCTGGAGAATAGAGGCCCTGTAAGGGTGCAGTTGGTACGCAGTGATGTTCAGATACCCTGTAGCATTCATGATCTTGCTCTATCACAACCACGGGTCCCAAGGACGCCAAGAGAACGTCCCTCAAAGCATAATACCACCACCACCAGCCTGTATATGATCTACTGTACATTGAGGAGCAACTGTTCGCCTGAAAAAGGCGTATCCTGACTCAGCCATCGCCGTGATGAATGACAAACCGTAATTCATCTGACCAAGCAACTCTCTCCCACTGATCCATGGACGAGTCGCGATGTTCCCGGCTCAGCGCAGGTGCAGTTGGGATGACCTTTGGTCAGCAAAGCACACGAGTGGGACGTTTTGCCCCATATCCAACAGTGTCCGCTGAACAGTGTTCTCCGATACTATTCTGCTTGGCCGTGTATTGTATTGGCTGTCAGCTGAACCATTGTCTGGCTCCAGTTTTGCTTCACCATGCGCGACTGTCTCCGATGACCTTTTTCTTTGGATAGCGTGTGGACGTCCAACACCATGTCGTCTACTGCTGGTTTCACCGTCATTCATCCACTTTGCATAAGTACTAAACAACTATAGATCGCGAACAACCCACGAGTCGTGCAGTTTCGGAAATACTTGTTCCGAGCCTTCGAGCCATTACAGTCTGCCCTCTATCAAAGTCGCTTAGATCCACAGCCTTCCCATCACACACAAAAGTGAAAGAATGATTCTTCAGACTCTCCAGCAGCAGTTAAATACTACTTCTACCTGATCACGGCCTTCCACGTCATTCAGGCGAGTTCATTGCAAAAATGTAGGGTTGGTCATAATGTTTTGGGCTCTTGAGTGTATAACTTGTTGAAATTTTCAATCGTTAATAAAATACTTTCGACTCATCTCCCCCCCCCCATTCAAGTTCAAATACATTTTTTCAAACTTGTAGGGGAGGACACTTGATGTGAATACAGTGTTTCTAGTATTATTCATTAATTAAATTAAAAAAATTAATGAATAGTTAACAAAAATAAGTCTATTAGAAAGGACAATCATCCGTTGTGTCCCTGTAGTGCAATGGATAGCACGTTGAACTTCGAATACAAAGGTCGTGGGTTCGAATCCCATCTGGGATGGCCTAATTTCTGAGAATGTGACTTCTTTTTAGCGATATTTTATTAGAATAATTAAATTTAATTTATGAATAAATGGTAACAAACAAAAAAAGTAGTCCAACTCCATACATGGAAAGGAAAATGGAAAATCACAAAGAAAATCGCTTTCTATTTTGTCACTTAATATTGTGATTCTGTCATATGTATATACACATATTTAGATTAATTGTAACTATATTCAATAAAAAGTAACTAAAATTTTTCATTGTTGACTAAGTAGGAATTGATTATATTTTTTATATTACTTGTTTATTTCCATGTCAGAAACTGATTCTTCATGGTTATCTCTGAATGTGTCATCTCTGTATGTTTCTAAATTAATCGGATAATATTGCTCCAAACTTTTTAATTTCGTCTTGAATTCGATTAATTTGTGTATTTTTAATTATTAAATTGGTATTTGACTGGAAAAGAAGTGGCCGTGGTAGCCAAGTGGTCTAGGCATCGGATCGTGGATAGCGTGTCATGAGTTAGATCCCAGTACCACTGAAGACCCGCCGTGTAAGGGCGCGATGCACGTTACATCGGTCGAGAGCTCAAACGTCCTCCCGTTGGTGTGGTAGTTAAGAGAGGGGGTGCCAGCTCAGGTGTCGTCCGCGTCACTTGACTATGGCTCAAGGTTACACGGACCGTCCCCAGAAAGCCCTCGTGTAGCTGAACAGTGGGGCGTTAATATTCACTCACTGCATGTGTGAGGGAAGAGAGCTCACACACGCATTCAGATCCAATAAAGGATCATTCGATATGAATTCTGAATGGACTTTTAGGCATTTCTTGAAGATTTTAAAAAAAAACAGTAAAAGTGCATTGCAGTCAAAAGGAGATTTCTTTGAAGGTGATGCAATAAAATTTGACCAATAAACTATCTTTTGTTTAATGACATCAATCCAAGTAATCTTTGATCACAGCAGTACATTCCTGCTTTTATATAACCGAACTTTACTCAAACAAATAATCAATAGCAGCACATTAAAAATGAGTTTTGATAAGAATACGTACTCTCTCCCACATACACAAACAAGCCAGATCACTTTAAGAATAAATACTTGAAATAAATTCAAAAAAATTATTTAATTCTCTTTTGTATACAGTCATTTAAGGAACTCATACAAGTATTAGTGATTGTATCGGATTCACATTATGACATAAAAATTACTAAATGGATATTTCCCCGATTTATTTTTACTTTCTTTCAAGGTTCAAATAAGTTTCTTCGTGTTGACACTAAAATACTACAAGTGATGTTAAGGGTAGATTTTAAAAGTGTTTTAGTCTCATAGTCTGGTAAATAGTTATTCTTAGACTGATCTGCCGATAGATAATAAAGACATTTTACGAAAGCAAACTGACATGCAAGGCATAAGCTTATCCCAAAACATCATTTTGCGTCTACTGCCCTGGAAATGTGAAAGAACTCTGACTCCTACTTACTGACAGCTATATTACTAAAAAATATCGGAGAGTTACGGAAAAAGTATCGTCAACACAAACCTACGGAAACTGCTCTTTTTATTCATTTATTTCTTTTTTACCCTAGTAAGGTTCTCAGTAATCGGAAAAAAATTATAGCTTTTACGGGCGGGGGTATATCGTTTTTCAAAGAAATGAAAGCACAGATTCCATATTTGAACGATATCGCCTGTCAAAAAATGTTGACAGTAAAAAAAAAAACATAATCACTGACTGAAAAAACACGTATTGATCTGGAAGAATGACTTAGGTTTTTTCTTAACCTTTCTCCGGGTTAGGTTTTTGAATCTTTTTTTTTTATTAGCGCTACCCCTTCCCAGATTTTATATTTTTCTGTCGTGTTCATTTTACTAAAAAAGTTTCTTGAAGAAATGGTTGGTAGCTCATTTTATGTTGACGTTTGCCAAATGTGTATCGAAGTTGGAAATTTCATTTTTTTGGGGAGGAGGGAGAATCCAGTCTCACAGAGTGCAGATCAAAGTATGCATGCAAAAAAACACACTTTAAAGAAAAGAAACGTTACATGAAAAAAGAAAAAAAAACATTCTTATGTAATCAAATGACACTGTTTTTTTTTTTCCTTCCTTTCATCAGGTACAAATCAGAAAAGCCTGTAATTTTTATTTCGGCACGTCGAATTGTTTGTACTCGGAGGTCTAATGGAGCTAATTTGTCTCCGCTGACAGCTTTAAGTATGGAAACTGCATTAAAGTGATTTCAGTTCCTTGCAAAGTTTTAGGTATTCAATCGAGTGGGAAAAAAAGGTAGAAGGAATAAAAATTTATTACTTCCAGTGGAATGGAAAAAAAGAGATTATAATGGAAATAAAAAGAATTAATTCCTTTTTCTCCTTTCATCTCTTTACCTTCAATTTGCAAATCGATTTTCGGAAAATGACGATGAATTACTACTTCAACTTCAATTCTCTACGCAATAATTCATTCGGCCTGGGACAGATGGGAAGTAGTTCTTAAAGGACAAATATTAAAGGGCAATAATCCTGGGCATGGAATCTGAGCTCTATTGTTACAATCGTATTAGCTAAACCCCAGAACAAATTATATTAAATTTAATAAGAAATGTTATACGGGAGCGGAGTAATACATGCGATACGGCTTCTTATCTTGTATTTCATCGAAATTCGATACTTATCCATTTAGTAAATTTATAAAACATTCTTTGCAAGTAGATAATATCCATTTCAAACAGAATTCTTCTATAAAATATTTCTTAAAATGCATAAAAAATCATGGTTTTAAATTTAAAAATGTACAAAAAAACTGTACAAGTAAAAAGTGACAATTTTCCCAAAATTTTAAAATCAGGGTAGCTACACGGAAATGTAAACAAGAGACTAATGTAAAATAGCGTTTTTCTTACAGGAGTATGGAAATGCTTAACGTTAAATGTTTTTAAAATCAATTTTTATTTTTAGTAAGATGAAAAAAATTAGATATACGATATAACAATAATATAACGAAATAACAACCAATAAGTAAAAATATATTGTATTTAATGTATTTCTGATTTTTAAACCCACACAAAAAATGACCAATTCTGCGAATTCAACCATTCGCGTTTGTATTAATTCTTGTTTAAAATTTATAATTTCAACGTTTTTGACATCGTAAAAAAAAAATAAGACAATATACCAAAGTCAAAAGATATACTTTACTGAAAAGGATGGAGACAGATGATAGTTTTTTTTAGAAGAAAGTTAATCATATTGACATGCTTGGATACCTTGTGGAATTTATTGCTCCATACGTTAAAGTGAATTTAAACACTCGGAGTTTATTCCAAGAATGACAAGAAAAACACTTATTTTTCTTAGAAGTATCTGATTTTTGCTTCAAAATGTAGCTTTATTGTTAGAATATTTTTTTATAAAAAATGATACATGTAGAGATGGAAATTGTGTACGTTCGAAAGATCTGGTATCGAAATTTACGTAATAATGGAATATGTACTCAAAATAGAATATCTTATTCTGAAAAAAATATATACTCTAGTTTCTTTTTTATATACATCAGGTTAAAATACGTATTAACTACTGTAAAAATAATTGATTTGAAAATGGCCTTTTGCTAATTTTTTTCGTAAATCTCGGTTAAATAAGAAGGTTGTTTGGGTTATTTGGAAACACTTTTTTAGTTTTACTTCCATTATTCTTTCAGCATAATTATTCATTTGGAGGTTTGTTGGTATTCTAAAATTACAAGAGTGTGAAAAATGCAACTACCATGGTCTTTTCTTAAATTATAAATATCTAGACCATGTACCCCATCAAAAAGGATTAAGGGTTAAATTAAACAAGTGGGGCTAGTATTACTTTTGTTTTAAATATTTTCTAATGCGAAAAATTAAAATTGTATGAATGAATTAGCTGAAAAATGTTTTTTTAAATATAATTTTTTAAAACGTTTTACAATTTATATTTAAAATAAATTTAGTCTAAATCTTTAAAATAAAAATTGAAGAAAATTGCAAAAAGTACTTGATAAAAAGGTTACAAAAATACTTCATACAATTTTATGAAATCATGATAATACACTTCACATAATTTAAACGAAAAACAAAAACTCTAATGCAATAATTAAAAATATAGTCTGTATTTTCTGAGGGTAGAGAATAATTTTAAAAACATTGCAGTCTCATTTAAAAATGTTATATTAGGACATAAAAATCAAATGTCAGAAAAATTAAATTCTGTTTTTTTATTTCTATAATTTTTTTTACTGATTTAAATATGGAGATTATTTTTTTAATTTGAGAATAAACATTTAACATGGATAAGAGTCTAAAGTAACCGTTTATAGGATTAATAAATGTTGATAACTTCTATAACTAAATTCTTTCAATGAAATAAAAAATAATTAAAAAATGTAATTATTTAACACCCAGATACTTATCTAATTAAATATATTCAGGAAATATAAGCTAGTTTAACTGAATATATAATTAAATGTAATACTATATATAAATAGTCTTCTTTCATAAAAGCAGAATAAAATAAATGTATGCATTCTCAGTCTCTTTCATTCAATTTTTGTTCTGAAAACAAATTAGCAATGATCTTACGTAAAATGTAATTATATACTAATGTATAATGATTTATATAATTAAATTTCAGGATCGTTTAATTTCTCCCCAAGTGCTTACAAACAATAATAAAATAGTAACAAGAGAGAGAGAGAGAGTAAGTATAAGAAAAAAATTCTTAAATATGTTATCTTGTATAGCAAACAATGCGCAAACTTTTGCTTCATAACTCAATACCTTAAAATTAAGCAGTGGATAAAAGCTTAAATAAATACTTTTGTCTTTTAGTTAACTTCGTTACCCTGAAATAAATAGTTAAAATAACATTACTTATCTGAAATGATTTGTTTCAGTAAAATATGTGTGTTTTTCCTGTTTTATTGTTTATTCTAATGGATTATTCTGGATGCATGAAATTTGTTTTCCTATGCTGTTAGTTATAAATATATAATATGTATTAAGTTGGAGCTCAGAAGACAAATTACTCTTTAACAATATAAAATCTTAATTAATATTTTCGCAGTACTCTTTGAATAAATATCAAAGTGAGTTTCACATTTTTGTGAGATTAATGTCATATATTAGGAAAGACCAAACTTCAGGTAACCTTACTATAAAAAAATAAATTTTACTTGTTCATTCATTGGTGTGCATGAATTCATCTCTTTATTCAATTTTGTTGTGAATGTATAAGATTTTTTAAATTTCTATTATCAGTTAATTTTATGATTTAGATTAGATATGCAAATACACATTGCGAACCAAAATATTTTGTGTGTGTGTGTGTGTGTAAACTCTTACTTATTACATACGTTGCGCCAATTTTGGCCTGTAAAAAACTGCAATTCACCTTGGTAAATGGATGGAGATCAAATGTCTAAGCAGCGATAAAGCGAAGTCAAGATATTCCGACATGGTTGCGTCTGATCTCCGAGCTGCCTTTCTATGAATGCCAAGGATCTGCTCTATCAGACTAAATTCTGGAGAGTTGCGTGTCCAGGTCATTAATTGAAATTCATCATTATGACTTCGAATCACTCCAACATAACGAACTTTGTGACATGGATCATTGTATTGCCGAAGGATTCCCTTTCCAGTTGAGAAAGCAGACGCAATGTAAGGGTGCAATTGATTTACTATTATGATCAGATATTCCGTAGCTTTAATGGGGTACATTCTACCTTAACTAATGGTCATAGAGCTGTCCATGAGAACGTGCCCCTTGCGGTACATGTGGGAACAACGGTTCTTTTGGAAGAAGACACACTCTAATACCATCATCGACTGATGAATGAGATAATCATGATTCTTCCAAACAGGCTACTCTCTTCCACCTATCTGTTGTTGTTGTTACTTATTCCCCCCCCCCTCCTAATCAATTGTAACAATAGATAAAAGTCAGCGAGTTCATCACTACAAAGTGCTACATATAAGCATGTCGCTAGCCATAGCTTTGAGCATCATACAGCTGACAGTACGATTTGGCTCGGTTCCAACCGAATTGTGAGGGGGGAAAGAGCCTCTCACCTCTCTTCCCACTGTAGGTGTAGGTAGGTTCACTGTAGGTGTAGTTGACAATGACTCTTGGTCAAGATAGGCGCATGAGTAGGACGTCTGCTGCGTATTCCCATATCCAAAACAATTGCACTGTACCTACATTATATTGGGCTTCCAGCTGAGCCATTGTCTGGCGCCCATTTCGCTTTACCAAGCGGGACAGTCTTCAGCGAAGCGTGGAAACTTGCTGGTTTAACCACGCGCGGCGTCATCTATCCACTTTTCATAAATCCTAACTGGGGCAGATCGTGAATAGCCTAATAGTAGTGCAGTTTTGGAGATACTTGTTCTGAGCGTTTGGGTTATTGTAATCTGCCCTGTATCACACTCTCTTAGATCAACAGTTTTTTCCAGCATTTTCAAAAGTGTAAGAATGATTATCTTCTTCAGCAGCAGTTAAATTTCATTTTCACTTAATCCGTGCCCTCCATGTCATCTTGAGGAGTTCATTGAAAAGTTTTTAAAAGGTTCATAATGCTGTTGGCTCGACATTGTAGATTAAAAGTCATATTTAACCTTTTTCTCTTTCACAATTTTGTAAAAACTCTGGTGTGACACAAAAAATAAAATAAAATTGGCAGTTATAGAGACTTCCGATAGAAGTGAAAACTTAGAATTTTTAGTATTAAAATTTGAATTTTCATAATGTTTGAATTAAAATTATCAACATCAATCTGGTTTTCACATCTATTGACACTCCGAGCAACAACCAAATGCATGTTTATGTGGTTTTTTTTATTATTCAAATATGTTCAAATAAGGGATCATGAAAAAATATAAATACAATTCAATTGAAATAACAATTAATATACAATCATATTATTTATGGATAGTATTTGCATTTAGTTAAATTTCAATGTACTTGATTTTTAACATTATTTTAATTGTTTTCATCATTGTCATCATTAATTTCAACAATACTTAGACTTTTTGTTATTATTTCTCAATTATTTCATTTTGTTCTAAAAAAGATACAATAGGCTTATGGTAACTAAAGCAAGAAAGGAAAATGTTTGATTCAAATTTATCTAGGTATCGCGTTAAAACCGCATTGATCATCGTTTTATATTTTGTAGTCCTCAGTTTTCGATCATTGGATATATTTAAATTGTTTCATTTAGAAATTCAATTGGTGGTGGATTTTTATCATCTGCAAAGTTAATCTTGAAGTCTCCACTTAAGATCATCGGTACATTATATTTTTCGCCATATCTTTTTTCGAGTATTTCAGAACCTTCTTTTGTATAAATCATCAAATTTTCGAATAAAAATTGTTGCATCTGTTTTATAGATTTTCCAGGCGATATATAAACGGCAACCACACATTAATATGTATTTCCCATTCTCGGAATTGTATATACACATTCAACTTCACTTATAAGATATACACAGCACTATACGTCAGCTGTATAACTACAGATATACTGTTATAAGCATCTCGGTGACGCGAACGCGCAAGATTTCAACCATTCAAAAAGTGTCTTAAGGCGAACAGCACACTGCGCGTGTGCCAGTCAGAGCATGTCGGTGACGTGAACCCATAAGATTTTCCCCTACCAAAAAGTGCCCAACGCCGCTAAATAAGTTTTCACTTCAAAAAACGGGACTGAATGTGTAACTTGAAACAAGAGTGGAGTGGGTAACAAACAGTGGCGTAACGGAAAATAATTGGGCTTCCCGCAAGGTCAGGTGCTGGGCCCCAAGCCGGATATTACACCGGGTGGCCCAGCGGGTAATGTTTGTGAAACAAATGAAAAAATAAAAACAAATAAGAGACATGAGAAAAATTTAATGACGTTTATTGAATGGACATATTGGGCAATTAATGATAAAGAGGTTCGAAGTGCCCGCCATCTTTAACAAGGACAGCAGTTCAGCGGTTCTGGATCTATTGGACTTTGTTTCAAACATTACCCACTGGGCCACCCGGTATATATATATATACATATATATATATCTATATATATACATATATATATATATATATATATATATATATATATATATATATATATATATATATATATATATATATATATATATATATATATATATATATATATATACTTGTTAGAAAAATTCTGCATTCATCAACTACTGCTTATATAAATAAAAAAAATTTTAAAAACCGGAATTTGAAATTTTTTAAAAAATTATATTTTATTTAGTTTATTCCAAGTTTTGAGAATAACAAAGCTAAACTTGGTTTGTTTCGATAGCTTTGAAAATAAGGACATGTTTGTAGCGATACCAACAAAAATCAAGTTGAAAAGTCTGCGTTCACTGTTTAGTAGTAACTACAGAAATTATTTAAAAAATATAATGAGCTATTTAATAGCTCGTTGGATAACCCTGTGTTTTGAAAAGCTCCTGAAGTCATTTCGACATTGAATTAAAAATTCTAGTTGTTTCTTCAGAGCTCATCTTCTCTCTCATTCGTCCTTAAGAACACTCTTTCCTAGCAAGTGTGGTGGCCGAGGTAGCCAAATGGTCAAAGTATCGGATCATGACTAGTGTGTCATGAATTCGAACCCAGTACCACTGAAGACCCTCAGTGTAGGAGTACAATGCACGTTAAATCTGTCGAGAGCTCAAACGTCCTCCCATTAGTGTGGTGTGGTAGTTAGGAGAGGGAAGTTTAGGTGTCGTCCTCGTCACTTGACCTTGGTTCAAAAAATTACGAGGTCCGTCGCTAAGAGCCCTCGTGTAGCTCAACAGTGTGACATTAATATTCACTCACTCACTATTCTAGCAAGTGTGTTTATATACATACAAAGGATTGCCAAACCATTACTTAATGTACCTTAAAATATCACGTAAAAATATTTAATATTAAACTTATAATTGTGTGAATACAAAATCAACCGGAGCCTGAAAAACAAAGTAAATAAAGCATATTATTTTTAGTATTTATTAAAACGGGAAGTCTAACGATAGATAACATGGTAACTTTAATAAAACTGAACACTAAGAAAGACACGAACACTGTAAAATAATTTTCGATTAAAATTCTTAAGAAAGAAAAAAAGGTATGTCTTATACCTAATCATTCATTTCTGAATCTCAGAGGCTGAGCTTGACCGAAAGTTCGATTATATTCTAGCGCATATAATTACTGCAACTTTTAATAAGGAGTGTTCTTTGTAAGAAGCAAAAATGATTTCATGAAAAAATAAATAAAAAACTGATACATTCTATTATGCTTTCTTCTCATTATGCCTCTCTCTCATTTGATTGAATACTAATAACTCTATCATCAAATAATTATTTGAAATGCTCTCTCTGCTTTTTCAAGTATTGTAATACTATTTTACTTGAAAAAAGCATAACAGATGTACATTATTTACGACTTCGCTAAATGAAAATGAAATACAGGGGGGGGGGGAGGACACCAAAGCCGCCAATAAGTTACGTTGCTACTTCGAAAAAAGTAAATGTCTTTTTTTTTCTTCCTGCAGCCTAATGTAGTAAGTGCATGTAATAATAACAGCAATGAATTTTTATATCTTTTTAGCATTTTATCCGATTCTCCGTCTGACTTTAGTTTTATTTGTTAGTAATTAAGGTTTAAAAAGAAAACCCACCAAAGAAAAGTATCTCTCGTCGTCTTGATCACAGAAAATAAAAAAAAAATGTTTTTTGATTTGGCTAAAGGATTAAAAATATTTAATGAGCATATAAAAATTTTGATAAGGAATGACGTTAGATTGCTAATTGGAAAATCGCTTAAAAATTCGATTTTAAAACGTCTGAAGCGAATTTTGAGAAAATCTATGTTTATGGCGTCAGTCAGGCTTTGGGCCCCCTAGAAGCCTTGCCCCCTCCCCGCAGTACGGGGGTTGCGGGGGTGAACGTTACGCTACTGGTAACAACTGCTTTCGTGCCGTCATCCCATACGCCTCATCTACCTATAGGACAAGTTTTGCCTTAACCAATCATGCCAGTTGGAAGTACTGCGTCATTGAATGAACTCATGCAACTGCCGGAAAAATGTTGAATAAACATCAAGTTTCTTGTAAGACTTAAAAATTCAGTCACAAAAACATTTCAAATATTAACCGAGGCTCATGGAGATAAAATTTGTCTCATGATAACATGTCTGAATTGCATAACCTTTTTTTCAGGGGAAGGAAGAGTGTGAAAGATGATGAAAATCCTGGGTCTCCAAGGTCAGGATTACAGACCAAACACCACTGCAAAAATTCGTAATATGAGTGGGATTCCACTCACATCAGTGGTCAGAGTGTTAATCAACACAACTACATAGAATTGGGAGAGGGATGGATGACTTTTGCACCAAGACAATGAACCCGCTCACACGGTTCGATCTGTCGATCTGTTTCTGACCAGCAAAAATATTAACTCTGATAGGGCATCCTCCTTATTCACCTGATTTGGCCCCATTTGTCTCATTTTTATTTCCTATTGTAAAAACTTGCCTAAAGGAAACCCATTTTACCTTCAGGCACAAACGGAAAAGCTCCTGAAGGGCCTTCCTAAATCGTAACTAGCAATGACAGCACCAACTGCAAAAGTGTGTGAATGCTGAAGGGAACTACTTTGAAAGGAAGGTGATAATGTCACGGAGAACTGATTCTCTATGTACAAGGATTAATTGAACCAGACTCGTTTGCTTTTGCGTCACACCTCATAGGATACATGTTTTGATTAGTTTTCTAGAAAACATAATTTTACGATTTAAAAAACTAGTTTACATAGTTCATTTATTTAAAATTCTTCTTAAAGCTGTAGTTTTGGAATATTGGTTAAATTTGACACTTTTTCAACGACATTAAATTAATGCTAATAAGGTATAAACTATATTATGGTTTTATTACTCATTATAATGAATACGCATAAATAAAATGATACATGATATGTCGGGAGCAAATCTGTATTTTTTTTTTAATTAGTGACAAATGTTTATAGATTGATAAGAGACATACAAATAAAAAAAATAGAATTTAATAACACAATATAGCAATAATTTATAATTTTATTTATTTAATGAAAATTAACTGAAAATAGTACTGATTCTATACCGAAATCAGAATAATATGTTAATGGCGCTCAGAAATGTGTATAACTAAAGCAAGTATTTGTATAACTAAAACAATGTTTCTGCTTAGTCTTTTATTACATAAATCCTTTTGGTATACTGCATTTTGAAAGGGATTTTCAGATTTTTCTGTTAACTTGAAAAATTGATATTAACAATATCTCATTTTTAAAATTAATGAATCCATTTTATTACTTTTAATATTATCATGATCATTATTAAGTAACAAATAAAAATGTACAATGAAAATCATTTAACAATAAATGGAGGGGGCCTTAAAATTTTTTTTGTGTTAAAAGAATTGTGTTAAGCGATAATGTACGGCAAATAAAACATATTTCAATAAAATTAAGTTTATTAGAGTATATTTTATTTACATAGATGTGTATGTATGCCTGTATTTAATAAAAATCAATGAAACATAACAATTCACAAGACCTAAATGAAATTGAATACTAAAATTTCAAGTTTTTTGAGGGGAAAAAATTACTGAGTTTTTGGAAAATAATCTGATTTTTTTTCTCTGCATGGCCTTTTTAAGTGTCAAATTGTTCGATATCGTCCATTTTGTTTTTCTTTTTATCATTGGAATGTGCGTCTAAATAACTTAACATGCTTTTCATGATGTTCCTCTGCGTTATTCATTTTGTCATCGGAATCTGCATGAAAGATGTTTTTTGGGATTTGAGCAAACTCTAAGATGTCTTTGTCGGCTAATTGGGGCTGTAAATACATTATAACCATCTACTGCAATATATTCTTCCGATGATACAGTAGCACAGTTAAATTCGTCTAATGTTTTTTGTATTTTATTCAATCTCAGAAGAGAAATCTTTTCGTTTTAGGATCTAAGGATTTTCGTTTCGTGTTGAGAGAAAAAAGTGCATGAAAATGCGTAGTAGTTTGCCGGAACTGCTGTATTATTTCGTGTAACCCATATTTTATCTTAAGGGGTCTTAGGGGTGTTAACAATTTTTTTTTTCGAATTTTCGAAAAAAATATATCTTGTTCTTCATTTTTTTCTGAACATTTTGATACTAACCACGTGACAATACTCTAAAAACTTAGAAAGTTATTCAAAAAATTGCAAACAGCAATTTAGTCATAACAACTTTTAAATGGACACATGCCACGCCCATTTATTTTTAAATTTAGGCATACCTTTCATTTTTCTGTTTTTAATAAGCCTCATGAAATATTTTAAGCGCTTGAGTTGATCAGAAGGAAGCCTGCAACTC
This sequence comes from Trichonephila clavata, assembly GCA_019973975.1. Classification (NCBI taxonomy): domain Eukaryota; kingdom Metazoa; phylum Arthropoda; class Arachnida; order Araneae; family Nephilidae; genus Trichonephila; species Trichonephila clavata. The sequence continues at coordinate 515,862 of BMAO01004437.1, forward strand.
AACACATTCATTCTGCCGTGTTTTGATTCTGTTGTGTTTACTTTAGTACACGTTTTTTTAAAACGCTTATCTAAATCGAAGATATGTGTTGTTTTATTCTGAAAAAATCGTTGGTCAATCGCCCCAACAAAAGATGTAGAGGAAATAAATATTTAAAGGTAAGGGACTCACATGTTACAGATATGAAAGATACGAGGAAGTGTGCAGAATTGAAAAGTACAAGTAAGTGTGCCGAAATGAAAATGCTTCTAGTAAAAAACTTTCAGGAATTCAGACTTCGTTAAAGTCAAATCTTGTTAAGGTAAGTGAAAACTTCAAAGAATATCGTATTTTTGATTTTATTTCAACCTTTAGCTCTATTTTGTCAGTATCATGCTGTTTAAAATGTCATAAACCATTAACAATTAATGAAAAATCCACTTGTGGTTTATGTTCGAATTTTGAAATACATTGTAAAAACTGTGGGAGTATTTGTACTTTTTCAAGCTGTGAAAACATTGGGAATAAAAATAATGCTCCAGAAATTAACAGAAGATCTATTTTAGCAATGAGATGCATAGGTCAAGGTTTAGAGTCATTAAAAACCTTTTGTTCTGTAATGAGTCTTCCTAATCCTGTTGAACAAAAATCATATGATGTTATTAATAATAAACTTTCACTTGTTATGAAGGAAGTCGCCGAAGAAAGCATGAACAGGGCAGCTGTCGAAGAAAATTCTTCGTTACCTGATAACATTTTAACGGTAAGTGGTGATGGGACCTGGAAGACGAGAGGACATTCATCGTTGATTGGAGTATGTACTCTAATGGGGCCGAAACAGGTAAGGTTTTGGATAGGGAAGTGTCCTCATTTTGCAAATGAAGCGACAGTTATAAAGGGGTAAAGTTTGGTATCAAGTACAATAAATGGAAAAGAGCGCATAAGATTTCACGTAGAAAAAATTATTCTGGCTCTGCTGGTAAGATGGAGGTTGACGGGATGTTGAGGATTTTTAATCGATCAGAAAAGCTTCACAACCTGAAATATTCGAACTACATAGGAGATGGCGACACAAAAACATTCAATGCCCTTTCTGAAAACAATCCATACGGCGATGCCATCTTATTCAGAAAATAGAATGTGTAGGCCATGTGCAAAAGAGAATGGGTACAAGGCTTAGGAAGCTTAAATTATTATATGGTAAGAAGAAATTATCTGATGGTAAAACTATAGGCGGTAAAGGTAGGTTAACTGATAGTTTTATTGATAAGCTTGCGCATTACTATGGTAATGCTATTCGATGCAATTCTACTAGTGTAAAGGAAATGCGGAAAGCCATTTGGGCTGTTTGGGGTCATTCTTGCAGCACCGATGATGAACCGATGCACTGATTTTGTCCTACAAATCCAAATACATAGTGTAAGTATAATGCCGCAATTAATAATAATTTACAAAATTATAAACACAAACCCTCAGTTGCGAAAGCTGTTCGAGATGTAATTAAGCCTGTATTTGCAGACTTATCTCATCTGGCACTCCTGAAGAAATGCTTAGGAGGTAAGACACAGAATCCTAATGAAAGTTTAAATTCATTAATCTGGAAGTTTTGTTCGAAGACGATTGATTCTAGCCTTCAGATTGCAGAGATTGCTGCAAATCTAGCAACCAGCATTTTTAATGATGGAAATCAAATACTTATTACTATTTTAGAGAAATTTGGCTTAAAAATTAACAAAAATGTTTGTGTGTCCCTGGCTGAACGTGACAATCGTTGAATCTTTACGTCAAGAAAGAGGAGCTCAACGTCATCGTTTGAAGCTTGGAGAGATAAAAAAATAAAAAAGAGTACAGAAATTGAGCTGTTTGAGCAACAGGAAGGCATATCCTATGATCCTGGAGCATTTTAGCATGTAAGTTTTAAAATTTATTTTCTCAAATTCAATTTAAAACTTTAAAGCCTTTTTTCTCAGTTTGTGTTTTTTTCACTTACGCGCATTGCGTTTCAAAAACTATCATACTTTGATGCATAAAACTTTACAGAATTATAAACTCTATCATAATCTTTAAATCCTAGCTATTTATAGTATTACATATTTGTAATTTTTTGAAAAATTTCAAAAAAATTAAATTTTTTGAAAAAAATTTTAAAAATTTACTTTTTTTATTTTAAAAAAATATTATTTTTTATTCTTTTTATATCTAATCGCTACCATCTAATAAGGATATATTTGACTTTATAAATCAACTTATTGCTAGTAATTAGAATTATTATTTCAGAAAATATCATGCGCGTCGTAAAACTTACTATTTGTTTCTTACAAAAATTTTTCTTATATTTATGTGCTTATTATTTTTAAAATTATGATTATATTTTAGACATTTTATACTTTTTTGAAACTTTATTCCTTTATAAAAAATGTGTAAAAGAATCAAATTATTTCATTTTAACCTCAAAGAATTATTTCTAGTCGAAAATTGTTCATATTTTGTGCTCTCGAAACATTTTTAACACCCCTGAGACCCCTTAAGCATTTTCGCCTTAAATGCATTTCACTCAATGTTTTAAATTAAAAACATTATTAGCTTTTTTATGATATTTATTACATTCATTTTACACGATTGTGAAAGATGGCTATGATTAAAACTTTTTTTCTAGAATCAGTATTTATTTTGTTCCTCCGTTAAAAAATGATTTATCTTACTAAATAAAAAAAATACAAGGTGATTCATGTATAAAAATCACCACACATTTCTTCACTTGACAAGTTATATACGAGACGTGTTCGGAAACTAAGTACCGTTTCGTTTTACCTTAACCGCAGAGGTAATTTTGCAGTTCATCACTTGCGCACACGTATCTCTGGTTGATTGTGAGTCCAGTGACGATATTACAGTCGCTTGTTCTTACACGTGTTAGTGAGATGTTGAAGATGATTGCCGATCCTGCCAACTGTAAATTGTTTTCTGCAAACCGTTTTTTGAGCGCAAGGAAAGCTAAACCAGTTGAAATTCATCTTCAACTTGTAGAGATTTATGGTGAAAATGCAAAAAGAGACGAACGGGTGAAAAAGTGGATTCAATAATTCAATGATGGGTGATCCAATGGTCCTGACGAAGCACGGAGTGAACGGCTTTCTGTTGAAAATGATTTAATTGGAAAAGTGAATGAGAAATTTTATCCAAACAGATAGGTTTGCTGAGGCGCATTGGAAACAAAAATGCATAGTCTGGCTAGAGATATATATTCCAACTTCAATTACAAAACATACAAATCCGCCATCTTACACAAACATCGTTCTTCTCTCACTTACAAGACGCAACTGTCCAAAAATCGGTCTGCTCTGAGCTCGTCAAGTGCAAGTCTCACATGGCTTCGAAAAAGGTGTCGTGTATTAGGTTGCATATTCAGTTTTCAAATACCTATTTTTTGTTTTAAATATTTGCTATGACGACACACAACACACAAACAATTAAATATAAATAAAAACTACTATCTTGTGGGTAGGCACACCCACCGATTTCGGGGTCCGTTATCGGCCAAAGTTGTTTACAAACTGTTAACATAGGTTAGGGAAGGTTCACACTGATTGTTCACTGGTAGCATTTTTCCTTAAAGAGGGTAATAACAGTTTCCCGATACCTGGACAATGGCGATGACTACACTATCTGGCCAAAAGTATTCGGACACCCCTTAAAAAAGTGGTTCAGGCGAGGGACGCAATTTGATACGTAATTGAAAGCTATAAAAGTGTTGGTAGTGGTTTGTCAGATTGTATTTATGCGTTTCTGAGGCAATGAGTAAGTCAAAGGAGATTAGTGAGTTTGATCGTGGCAGTACAGTGGGATGCCATCTTCGTGGGAAATCAGTTCGCGAGATTGTGGAGATTCTACAGAAGCCTAAATCCACTGTGAGTGATGTAATTGTGAAGTGGAAACGTCGAGGCAGTGAAACGCCAGAAAAACGAATCGATAGGCCGAAAATACTTGGTGAACGCAGCCGCAGAACTTTGAAAAGGGCAGTGAAACAAAATCGCATGTCCTCGTTGGTGGAAATTTCTCAGGAGTTCTAAAGTTCATCAGGAATTAATGTTAGCAGCAGGACTGTCCATCGAGAGTTAAAAACTTGGGATTCCATGGTTGTGCAGCCGCTCACAAGCCAAACATCACTCCACAGAATGCCAGGCATAGATTGAAATGATGTAGAGCTCACCGTCATTGGACTGGGGACATGTGGAGAACTGTTCTTTGGAGTTATGAATCTCGCTTTACAGTCTGGCAGTGGGATGGACGCGTCTGGGTTTGGCGGATGCCCGGCGAGCGTTTCTTTAGTGACTGCATTGTGCGGACAGTTAAGTTTGGTGGTGGAAGCATAATGATGTGGGGGTGTTTCTCGTGGTTTGGCCTGGGTCCGTTAGTTCTTGTGATTGGAAACATGAACTCTGAGATGTATGTGGACATTCTGGACAATGCTATACTCCCAACTCTATGGCAATATTTCGGGGAAGGCCCATTTCTCTTCCAGCAGGATAACTGCTCCATTCACACATCGAGGCTTGCACAGACGTGGTTTGACGAAATGGGTGTTCAAAAACTGGACTAGCCTTCTCAATGCCCTGATCTATATCCCATAGAACACCTTTGGGACGAATTAGAGCGCAGATTACGTAGCCAGCCAAATCGACCATCCTCAGTGCAAGCACTCACTTCAGCTGTGATGGACGCCTGGAAGGCAATTCCTATGGTCACCTATCAAAAATGGGTGGAAAGTCTTCCAAACGTGTGCAGGCTGTCATCCATGCAAAAGGGGGGCCCAACATCCTATTAATATGAGCCTCGGGATGCTCTAAGTCCATACCACTGGGTGTCCGGATACTTTTGGCCAGATAGTGTATCTAAAAATATAGTTTCCCACATGCTCTTTGAAGTAAAAATAAATACTGTTTTTTATAAAAAAAGATTTTTTTTAATGCGAGTTTGTCCAAAATGGTACTTTGTCCCCGGATACACAACTTGTTTGTACATAATATACCTTTATCTCATTAATCATATACTAAATGGCTATATATATATCTTTTTTTTTTAGGCAAACAATAAAATATAAGTATAATAAAATAGATTAAAAAATTATGTATATATTAAACAATAGATCAAAGTTATCTATATTTTAAACTTCCATTTTATAAGTAAAAGTTTTAGCAATTGCCATAATACTTATTACACGAAGAAGATATTTAAAGTCGGTGACCATAAATTGGAAAAAATTCTATCTTCTTAAAATTTAGAAAATAAACTGAAACGTTATTAAAAATATTAGCCTTGAAAATAATGAAATATTATAAACTACAGATAAAATGAATAGGCATGTTTAAAAATTCTATTCCTGTGAAATATGCTAAATCTAAGTATATAGTTTAACCCATAAATGAAAGAAAATATTAATGTTTGAAATATTCATGTATAAAATAGCAGACCAATTAAAATATTTTCCATGTTAATAACTGTTTTTGCTGTTTCAGAAAAGTTTCTGTGCTTCATTCTGTTCCACTGCGTATTGAAGGACAATTCTTTTTAATATATAATTAAAGTGAAAGAAATAAAAATATTCGCATTATTTTTTTTAAAAAAGAAGCGCATTTTTAGAATTATCAGTAAGAAGTTTTGTTTCCTTTCAAAAGTAAAGGAAGTTCGTAAAAAATGTATATTAGACAAATATAGTTCTATTTTAAAAAAGGAAAAAGCTTTAAAAACTAACTAAATGCGCTGAACTAAAAATCATTATTCAAAAATAGCACAGCTTAACACAATTAATTTAAATACAGGATATATACAAAACGGCAATTTCACATAATTCGAAAATTTAATTTTTTTATAATTTTGTATTAAATATCTATTACATACAAAAATTTAGGGAAACTCATAGCATATAAATTTTTAATTACAAGACTACAAAATTTCAATACAATTATATTAAAAAAATATTTCACATAGAAGTTTTCGTAAAACAAATTATTCTAAATAGGTCCAAGAAGAATGATTAATTTTAGAAAAAGAGGGTGAGTGAATAGTAACGTTGCACTGTTCAGCTACACGAGGGCTTTTGGCGACAGACCTCATAATTTCGAACCATGGTCAAGTGACGAGTGCGACACCTGAGCTGGTACCCCCTCTCCAAACTACCACACCACACCAACGGGAGGACGTTCGAGCTCTCAACAGGTTTAGCGTGCATCGCTTCCCTATACGGAGGGTCTTTAGGGGTACTCGGATCGAACTCGTAACATGCCTGCCATGATCCGATACCTTGACCAATTGGCTTCCGCGGCCATTTCAGAAAAAAAGGAAGAAAGGGTCATATGAAGCTAAGTAATGTTTTTATGGACCAGTTACATTTAATGTATATATTAAACAAAGAATGTTCAAAACTGCTCTGGTATGACAGTAAATATTATAAGGTGAAGATAAAAATGCACTTTACGTACAGTATTGATGTAATTTTATCCAATATTTTATGCAAGAGTGTAAAATTTCTACTTATACCTGTAGGTTACTGATATCTGTATGCTTCAACTTCTTAGTATATTTATTTTTGCCGTATTTTAAGTAGGGAGTAAACTTAGTTTTTTGTTAAAGTTTATATGTGAGGCTTTTAGGTAGTTAAGGTACATTTAATTAATAATAAATTTAAATTATTATTCGTTTTGATTGAAGTAAACTATCAATTTCTTCTGATTATACGATTTTATATTGTTTTAAGCCATGATTAAATTGTTACTGTAAATAATTATGTTAAGTTGTTCATGCGTAATAAGTCATCTCAATACAGAAACCTTATATATATATTATTAATCATAATTTAACTCTTAGTGTTTAAAAAGTAAGAACAAAAATTATTACAGAATGCGCAGTATTTAATTGAATCTAGATGATATAAGAAACGTGGATAGATAACTTCTCTTTCATCAAATTTTTAAAAATTAATAGTTATATAATATGTTTGAACTTTAAAATTCTAACAGAATTTTACATCTGGTTTTTTTTATCAAACAGAGATTATCTAATTTGAAATGCATTAAATTCATTTCCATACGCTGGTATGAAAAATAAAAACTACATGAATATAAATTTAAATTGTGTGAGTAATATATATGAAGCCCAGTGGCTGAGTGATTGCGTATCGCGCTTCCCCGCTAAGGTCCGGAGCTCAAACCCCGGGCTGGGCAAGGTCGACATAACCTTTCATCCCTTTAGTGCAGGGGTCGCCAAAGTGGTCTATATAGACCCCTAGGTGTCTATTTAACAACAGTATGGGGTCTATCTGACCCAAGGTGTTGAATGGGGGTCTATTGGGACTCGAAGGAAAAACAGTTCTTAATACGCAAATCACACATATCTAACTGCGTACGTAAAAATTTAAAATATTTTTATAATTGACTTTTTTTATATTCTTTATAGAAAATAAAATAATAAATCAGAAAACAATCTGCCCCTTTTTTCCTTATGGGTTTTCGTATGTATACCGTGACGTCACAACTTGACCTTGTGACCAGTTTTTAGTTTGCACGACATAGTATGTAGCCAAAAGAGCGATTGAGGCTTATCCGTGTCTCTTGCTGGCGAACCCATCGACCAATTAGGAGCCTTTGGCGCAGACTTGGCGAGCGACGACACTGCCGTTGGCTTTCTATGCATTAAGCGCGAAGGGAATCTTCAGTATATATATATATATATTCCGTTTTCTTTCTTCTTATAAGTGTGGTTTTAGTTCTTTTAGTTTTTTTTTCTTTTTTTATACGGCAGTTACGCATCGTGTCGTTAGTTCGCCCTTTGTCTCCATCGCAAACCATACGAGCCTTGCATATGAGTCAGATGCATATGTGCGCTTGTCCAATTCTACACTGGATGCTACAAACGCAAATATATGCACATTTTCAGCTATCTTTGTGAACAGTATTAAATGCTTGTAGTGTCATTATTACTACTATTATATCTACCATTGGATAATTAGTTATTGTTTCTATAAAACTATTCGTTTAGTTTTGATATCAATTTTAATTATTGTTACTTGTGAAAAGGTAAGCTTTAATAATGTGGATTAGTATAATATACCAACTTAATTTTAACTTATTTACAGAACTCTAATTTAAAAATGACAGCTTCAGTATCTAAAAAGAAATGTCGGTATTATTCATTTGATTACTTAAAATTTGGATTTATTTGTTCACCGACAAATAAAACTATTCCTATGTGTCTTATATGCGAAAAAACTTTTGGAAATGAACACATGAAACCGTCAAAAATGAAAGATCATCTTGAAAGGCTTCATTCAGATAAAAAAAATGAAGAATTAGAATTTTTCAAAAAACTCAAAGAAAAATTCACATGTTGACCAACTCTAAAAAGTTTTCTGAAACAGTCTACTGAAATTGAAAATGAAGGAGGATTAATTGCTTCGTACAAGATTTCGCTTAATATAGCAAAGAGGGGAAAACCCCACACAATCGCAGAAGAAATTTTAGTACCTGCAATTAAAGACGTCATTGAGAATGTGATGAAGAAAGACTCTACTAATGTTTTAAAGTCTTTGCCATTAAGTGCAAATTCTGTAAAACGGCGTATTGACGAAATGGCCGAAGAAATAGAAAACACAGTAGTTTCGGAGCTAAAAAATTGCAAGTTCTCTATACAACTTGATGAATCTGTTTTTGGCGTTTCTACTATTCTTATGGCGTATGTTAGATATTTCAGCAAAATTAAAGGAGAAGTCTGATGAATTTTTATTTGCTAAATATCTTGAAACCGATGGGAAGGGAGTGACAATTTTTAGATGTTTACAAGAATATTTAAATAAATATGACATTCCGCTTGAAAATATAATAGCAGTAGCCACACACAGATGGCGCACCTTCTATGGTAGGGCGTTACCGAGGTTTTGCTACATGCCTCAAAGAAAAAGTGCCCGGTATTCGTACTATTCATTGTGTGTTGCATAGACACAACTTAGTAGCAAAATATCTGAGTTCAGAGTTACATGAAGCTTTACAGTTTTGTATTAAATCTATTAATCAAATTAAAGCTCAACCTCTTAAATCAAGATTATTTGCCAAACTTTGTGAGGAAAACAATGAGTTATTTAACCAATAACTTCTGCACACCGAGATTAGATGGTTGTCTAGAGGTGTATGCTTGCAACGGCTCGTCAATTTATTTGACTCCACGACAGAATTTCTGAACGAAATAAATCCTGTTCTAAGCAATGAACTCCAAAACAATAAAAACCATATTTTTTATTTAGCAGACTTATTTGAAAAATTTAATGACTTTCAAACAAAACTGCAAGGAAAAGATGTAACAATTATTTAAGCTCGGACAATACTTTTAGGCTTCCAAGTAAAATTAAATTTATTTAGATCTTCATTGCTACGTAAGGATTATAAGTATTTTTCAAATCTGCAACAATTAAAAATAAAAGAAGAAGACTTGGAAATATATACAAATCATCTTCAAAAATTAAGCGACGATTTTAAACTGCGCTTTGTTGATTTGGAAAACATCGACATCCCTGATTGGATTATTGCGCCATTTTCGGCGCAAATTGATAGCGTCGACATCAACATACAAGATGAGCTTACTGAACTATTGTCCGATCTTGAAGCAAAATCGCTTATTAAAAATTTGACAATACATAAATTTTGGACTAATATAAATATAAAGCAAAAATATGTGAAACTTAACGAAATGGCTCAGCCATTTATGCTTACGTTTCCAAGTTCGTATATGATTGAAGCCGGTTTCAGTCACGTTAATTCAATTTTAACTAAAAACAGAAATAAATTAAATGTGGAACTTCGAGGGGATTTATGGTTAAAATGGACTAATTTCGAACCCAATATAGCGAACCTTGCCAAGAAACACCAGGCACACTCATCTCATTAAGAAGTAAAAAATCTATAGCTACTTTATTTACTGTTTCTGATTTATTAAATATTTAGACTAATATATAGTTTTATTTTAATTACCTGAAAATTACAATTGTGGGGGTCTATGGAGATTTCGAAAAATTATATAGGGGGCGATGATCAAGAAAGTTTGGCGACCCCTGCTTTAGTGGGTCAATTAATAAGTACCAAGCTTGCTTGAGAACTAAACACTGAAGGTTTTAAACGTCAGACTGACCACTTGACCGAAACATCTGCTCATGCCCATCTGTGCACGAGGTCATGAAAACTAAGATGAGTACAGTAGACCTTGACCCTCCCCGGGTTGTTGCGCCACCGAGTTTGAGAGAAATTATATATAATATATATATATAATATAATATATATATATAAGAAATTACTTGTTAAAATTAATCATTGTTTAAAAACAATAAACAATTAAAAATAACTGATTGCAAAATGGAAAACAAAAATAAAATGTATCCATTTCCGTAAAAATTTATTTAATAATGGTTTGATCAGTGGCGTAACGGAGAATATGAGGCCCCCTGCAAAGTTAGGATTTTGACTTCAAACTAAATGTGTTATAAAGATTACGTACTTGTCAGTCAGGCTTTGGGCACCCTGGAATCCTGCCCCCCCCCCCCGCGTTGCGGAGGTGTACGTTACGCCACTTAATTTGATGCTGTGATTAAATATTTCTACTAATGTATCTTTTGTAATTTTCAATACCCCCCCCCCCACCACGCTGATTATTGAACTGTCTAAAAATATTTCACACTGCCCCATTACAATAGTAAAACCGGGGGTCAGCAATTTTTTTTTTTTGGCTCGAGGGCTCCATTTTGGGAGAGAAGGATATCGGAAGGGTGGCACCTTTTAAAAAATAATTACATTCATTCGTTAACTTTGCATCTCAGAAAAGGTATCAATTGTACCATTAAAATAAATCAGTATAAATTAAAGGAAATAGCGACACAGTTTTATGCAACTCATTTATTGTGATATCACCTATAGCTGCACACTCACACAAGTACACTTAATTTTAGAATCATTGAATGAGACAAAACTACCCTCTATCACACTTCTCTTCACTTTTTTTTTAAATCAGTAGTAAGATCGCTTTTTGAAATTTTCATCACATAATGCAAGTTAATGTCAGCTAACTTGAATCTAAATTTACTCTTGTTGATCTATATAAAAAAGATACCCTTCCCTCATATAAATATCCCAACCCAAATATAGAGAACATTTTCCCAGCAAATTTCTTCATGCGCGGAAATTTTTCAGCTGACTAAGATTTGTAAAAATGAGTTAATCTCATAACATTAAATATTTCCTTCCCACAGTGATCTGATTTCAAGTCATTAATAAGTTCAAAAATCAACTCCTCAGGTGCTCTGTAAATATTAGTAGCACACGGGAAAATAATCTCGGTTCAAGACGGATTTCTCGATTGCATTATCGGGCCATATGAGACGCGAGTGTCACTATTTGACCATCCCTGAGTTAAACTAAAAACAGTAACACGTTATAAAAGAATTCTACTTACCAACAACAGATACATATGTTGCTCCTGATGCCATTTGGCCCTCACTGTTTTTGACAGAGCAGCTGTATTCACCCCTATCCGCTGACCTTTGCACTCCTTGAATGGTCAGTGTCCCTCCGTGATTTATCTTTTGACGGTGATTCAATGGGAGAAGAACGCCATCTGGAAAAAATAAATATTTGAAAATTATTGTTGTGGTCATGTCCTTCCGGAAGGGAATGAATGAAAGTTGCCATAGCCTGTAAGACAGGTTCGACTTCTTAACGATAGATGGCGACACCACCTATCTCCATCTCCACAGTTTAGGCATGGAGCTGAAGGAGAGGGAAATATTCTCCAGCCCCCTGCACTCGTGGTTTCTACTGCGACCGCCCACAAGACTTTCGGACCCACTGATTTAACGAGCACGTTCTCTGTGTGTACTCGGTGGTATTTGGTGGCATTGGGCATCGAACCCAGGCCCTCCGGTCTGGAGTCCGATGCTCTAACCACTAGGCTACCCACCGCCCCCTTTAAAAATTATTCTAAGCACAAAATAGGTATAAGAAATTATATTTATAAATGAATGTTCCAAATTGATTCGTAATGAGTATTAATTAAATGATAAATTGAGCGTCTATTTCGGATAAAAATTATCCAAATTTTAGTTCTCTTCCCTTGTAAATTTTTCATTTAATAAGAACCCTAGATTAAAATAACTCTTGGAAATTTCTTTACAATTTAGAGGTTAGAACAGGAACCGACAATCTATGGCCCGTGGTAGAATTCTCGGTGGCACTTTGCACTACTCTACAAATTTGTCAATATTTGAATGGATGGAAGTTGATAAATTTATTGGACTTTATTTGACAGACATCTTCAGAATTACAGACATTTACGGAATTAAGAATAAATCTGAAATATAACTCTAAGGATAAATTTATACTTATTTTGTAAATCATTGAATGTCTTTGCTGGAGGGATTTAATTGTTTGGAGAGAGAAAATTGCATGTGTTCTCTGCTTTCTGTTTTTGGTTCTACATGTTTAAGTAAAAAAGCTTTTCCCGTATGAAAAATATTTCGGGTACGCAAAGAAATTGTTTACCAACTGGATGCTCAGAATAGTGACAAATTTAAAGTCAGAATTTTTATTCCTGATTTTCTGATATGAAAATAAAGCAACAAGCATTAGGGTCGTATTAAATATTTTATTTATATTTTTATTTTACTATAATGAAGGGAAATATTTATGATTTATACTATTTATTTCCTATTTTAATAAATACGTTTAAGAATGCTTAATATATGTACAATTTTAAATTTAAAAAAAAAATTTGTAGAAGAAATAAATATGTTTCATGCTGTTTATTTTTGTGTTAAGAAATGTTTTTAAATTATGCAAAATTAATCTTAATAAAACTGTAAATATATATTATTGACCTCTATTCTCTAACTTTGAATGCATTTTCGCTGGAATCGAAAGGTTTCAACCACGCCCTACTGTATGACACGCTGAATCATATTGGTAGATTGGTTTGGCACGTCAGAGCTAAAAGGTTGACGACCCCTGGTCTAGATCGTACATGGCATTCAATGATCATCCAGTTAATTTTTTTTTATTTTTATACTTTTATGAAAATATTTAAATTAATCAATCTTTAAGCATCATTTTTATAAACTTTTCAGATTTTAAACTAAATATTACTAATCCTAACTTACATAATTAAAAAATTGCAATCAAATTTATATTCAATATTCTATTATGAATACCAGTGATGCATTACTTATGGAGTATATCATCAAAGAAAAATTGTTATTGTGGGAAGAATTCATATGACTTTTATGAGTGAAATAATAATAAAATATGAAGCTTCGTTAAAAACATTCATCCAATAATGACGAAGGATAAAATAATTCTTATAAATACACACATTTACAATGATTTAAAATCATATACATTATAAAAGAAATGTTTTACCAATTGTTTTTTACATTTCGTATACATCATGTACAACGACTTAACTTCATTTAATTTTTCGTAAAATCCGGCGCATAATGCGCATCTATACTTTCAAGTTGCTTTTTTTAATTTTTAGGGATATTCGCCGTATAATGGGCACTCCCGTTTTTACGAAGAAACCTGAAATGTACGTGTCCAGTGCTTTTATGTTTTGAAGTAATTTATTCGATGTATTATCCCGGGCTCTTGAAAAAATATTATATATCTATAAATACAGCTCCTTCAATTCATTTGGTATGTCATACATTTTAAATGAAAAGTACTTTGAGCAATGCAGAAGTCACAGTTTCTTGTGCTCCTATTTTCTTCATTTTTAAGGCTTTTACACCCGGCGTATAACGCGCACCCGTAAATTTTGATCTTATTTTTTGAGTTAAAAGTGCGCGTCATACGCTGGACATGTTTTATAAGTAAAAGTACTTCCGATTTTTAACAACATTTTTTGAAGTTAATATGGCACCAACACGTGTTTAAAAATTTAAAAATTAATCGGTCCAAATGTTCTTCAACATAATCGAGCTGAAGTCGAACAACTGCTATTGGCATACACGCCTAAAAAACAAAAACTGTAAACATTGAGCTTGATATCGCTCTTACCGACGACGAACCGATATTTCATAAGCCCCGACGTTTGCCATTTGCCCAACGAGATATAGTGGACGCTCAAGTTGATGAATGGGTTGAAAATGGAATTGTTGAGCCATGTTCATCTCCTTACTCTAGTCAAGTTGTGGTAGTAAAGAAAAAAGACGGGAAATCAAGAGTTTGCATTGATTATAGACGCTTAAATCGCAAACTTATTAAAGATAACTATCCTCTTCCTTTAATTGACGATATTTTAGATTGTCTCCAAAATGCTAAAATATTTACTACTCTTCATCTAAAAAATGGATTTTTCCATGTCGCGGTAAATGAAAGGAGCCGTAAATTTAATAGTTTTGTTACTCACAATGGGCAGTATCAATTTAGACGAATACCTTTTGGACTAAGTACTTGTCCTTCCACCTTTATGCGATACATAAATGCCATTTTCCGAAATCTGATTTCGAAAAGTATTGTTCTCCCATATATGGATGATGTTGTTATTCCCGCTGCTAATGAGTCCCAAGCCCTTGAATATCTGAAAAATGTTCTAGAGGTAGCTTGTGATTACGGACTTGAAATAAATTTTAAAAAATGTCAATTTTTACAAAATAAAATTGAGTTTCTTGGCCATATTATAGAATACGGTAGATTGTTTCCTTCCCCTTCAAAAACTAAAGCTGTTATTAATTATCCAGATCTTAAAAATATTAAAGACGTTCGCCAATTTCTTGGTCTTACTGGCTATTTTAGAAAGTTTTTACCCTCATATTCGACCATAGCAAAACCTTTGAGTGACCTCCTTCGTAAGGACTCCCCTTTCCAATTTTATACTGAACAGCAGGCAGCATTTCAAAAATTAAAATACTTACTTTCCCAACAACCCGTTCTAAGTATTTTTTAATCAAAATTCTCCCACTGAGATTCACACTGACGCGTCAATGACGGTTTGGGTGCAGTCCTACTCCAAAAATCATACATGACAATCAGTTTCACCCTGTATTCTACATGTCAAAAAGACATCAGACAATGAAAGAAAGTACACTAGTTTGAACTAGAAGTCCTTGCAGTGGTCGAAGCACTTAAAAAGTTTCGCATCTATGTACTAGGAACATCATTTGAAATTATTACTGACTGTGACGCCTCGTCAAAACTAAGTAAAAAAGAGCTTAACCCCAGGATAGCCAGATGGGCACTTTATCTCCAAGAATTTAACTATACAATAGAACACCGTATCAGGCTCAAAGACGGCTCACGTGGTTGCTCTCAGTCGACC
>BMAO01004438.1:0-17474 GCA_019973975.1 Trichonephila clavata
CGTTGAATCTGTCGAGAGCTCAAACGTCCTCTCGTTGGTGTGGTATGGTAGTTAGAAGAAGGGGTGCCAGCTCAGGTGTCGTCCTCGTCACTTGACCATGGTACAAAATTACGAGGTCCGTTGCCAAAAGCCCTCGAGTAGTAGAATAGGGTGGCGTAAATATTCACTCAGTCGCCGTCGGAATCCGCATCAACGATATTTTTTAGCTTTGAACAAACTCCAAAACGTTTTAGCCGTAATTAGGGCTATACCCACATTATCGTCATCATATACTGCAACGAATTCTTCCTATGATACAGTAGGACAGTTCAATAATGCAGGAACTTTCATTCCCAGAAAGGGAACCTTTTGCGTTAAGCAATTCTCGTTTCATGTTAAGAGAAATCGCTAAAAATACATAGTAGTTTACCGGGACCATTGTATTATTTCGTGTTAGCATACATTTCGTGTTAAGCGTTTTCGAATTAAACGTATTTCACTGTACTTGAAGTTGGAGAAAACGGAATGGCATAAGGGAAAAGGAAACAACTGGGATTTCTTTGTAGCTTTTTATACGGTTATTGGACCAAGAAAATTAAAAACCGATTTTTCTCATCCATTGTGGTACGGCTTTGCCGTGTCGGATGGGCTTTTCAGTACATGTACAACAACTTTTCAATGACTTGAAAGTCGTTTTTCCATCAAAAAACCAAAACACTCATGCACATTCAATAGTATAGTTCGTTTAATGTTCACCTTATACCAAAGCTGTCGTAATGCGATTCAAAATGCCACTTGTCGCCAAATCCGCTTTTATTACGAGGGTGAGTCGGAAAAATAAGTTTCCCTGTCGACTGTGACCAGAGTTGTGTATGAAAGTCAAAACATTGAAGGAGACATTAAAGATAAGACATAATTTTACTTTTCCACTTAAGTACCAAGTACATTGAGACTTTTGTCACACAGCTTGATGAACTTCAACCCTCCCCCTCCCCTTCCCAAGGAAAAATAGAGTTTTGCATACGGAAGAAACGTTTAACGGTTTGTTGGTGGCATTAACGTGAAACGGCATTGCTTCCAAAGCGCCTTCTGTCAAGATTTTTCTTCAAAGCTGGAAAATCACTTGGTGCAAAATCAGGACTGTATGGTGGTCTAAGTATGGTGTAGGTGCTCCCAACGTATAGTGGCAATATGATTTTGCGTTGCCGTCATCGAATGAGGTCTCACATTGTCATCCAGCAACAGAACGCCAGATTTGAGAAACCCAGGTTACTTTTTCCGAATCGCCTCTTTCAATTTCAGCGTGTCACAGTACCGAATAGCGTTAATATTTCTAATCTCCAAAAAGTCCACGCATAAATAAACGATTCTTCGGTATGCAAAGCCTGAGTTTTCCTACGGGGTTTTTTGAAGCTTATCGAGCATAATGACAAATGTCTCAATGTTCTTGTACTTATGTGGAAAAATAAAGTTATGTCTTATCTTCAATGTCTCATTGTATGCTTTGACTTCCTTACTCAACTCTGACTACAGTGACAGGGGAGCTTATTTTTCAACTCAGTTTCGTATGCTGTTAACTACGCTATGTATTAATACACACTTAAGGAACTTTTTTTATGCCATACTATTTCCTCTTTTTCAAGCATACCCAGTTCAAATTTGAAGTCCTTTTGACCAGCGGTTCTTTTTTTACAGCATTTTGAAAATGGAACTTAATTATAATCACCTTGCATATATAATAATGTAAATTAATATTAATCATTTTTGATGCAGTTGACGTAAAAATGCGGCGAAAATAAAACAGTACAAGACAGGAATGATAATAGACGGTAATAAATCATTTTTAACTAACAGAAACTTTACAGACAGTATTTTTTTCCCGAGTGTTATCCATCAAATTCTGACAGGCTTCAAAGAAAGATCTCAGAATTTTCTAGAATATATTCAGCTAACGAAAAGTATCCTCAGTACTTAATCTAACGTGAAAGGAGATAAAAATCTATATACTATATGAATTAAGTCCTTATTTGGATCAAATTTTAATTATACGGGAAGGAATTGAAACTATGTGACTAGAAAAAGAATATTTTTGTCTTATTATTCGTGATTTTTTTTTTATTTTGATTCAAATATAATTAATGCGAAGCTTGGCGAAATTTCTTTATTCATGTATACTTTGTTGCTACTAGTAAATTAAACTATGATTAATTAATTTTCTGTTCTCAAAAAACAAATGAAAAGAGACAATATCTTGGTTTCATTCCGTGCAAATCGTTTTCAATCAATTCGTTGGGAATCAAAATTTGTTTATAAGAATAGTAATTTTAAAATTACGCTAAATTCAAGATTTTCATGTAGATTTGAATATAGTTAGCTTCATTTTTTCGAATAACTTCTAGAAATTGAGAAAATACATTCTTTAGTAGAAATTGTAAGTTTTGTGAAAATAGTTTTTAAAGTTAAAAATTTTACAGCATTTTTAAGTCTTAGTCTCTTTTACTTCCATTTTGAATTCCTACTATTAGTTCACTCTCACCCTCGGGGATGGTCAGGATATGATACAGCGACTCGGTTAGGAGACTTTTTGCCTTCCTCCTTCCTTGCCTGACCTTGCACTATCAGGTTACAACCTCTTCCACACATTTCCTGGACAATCTTCTTCGTGGTAAACCCTCACCAATGAAGCAGACGTGCGCCAAGCTCTCACGGACTTCTTTGCGTCTCACACCCCCGAGTTTTACTGCAAGGGGATTGAAAAACTGGAGACACGTTGGCAGAAGGTGCTGGATACCGATGATGATTACTTCGATGACTAACAATAGGTTACGCTGTTTGTATGTCATGTTCTTTTGGGTCGTTAAAAATGGCACTAACTTTTTTGTTATACTTGTACATTAACTAAGCAAAAAAAAAAAAAAAAAAAATACTTAATGTAAAAATATACAAATAAATTAAAAGTTTTTTTTTTTTGAAATTTTAAAATTTTTTTGATGATTTTTATTATTATTATTATATTTGAACATCTGAACCCACTTATGAAATTTGAAAAAAATTGTATCTAAATTTTAACAAATAAAACAATAAGTCGAGAACGCGTGATTTCCTTCATCACGTGACCGCGTGAATTGAGCCCATTATCCAGATGATCCTGATGGCGATAATGTCAACGACGTTTCATGATGAAGTTCTAACAAATTAAATCATGAGATTACTTCAAACTATCATTAAACCACGTTTCATTTACAACTATCCATCAACTGTCAAGGGCGGTCCACAACTTAAATTAATTGTCTCTGATTTAAATGATGTTCTTTTCACTTCTTCCTTCTTTATGCTGTTTTAAATATTCTGTCGGTCTTCTTCACTCTACTGAAGAGATTTATGACAAAATAAGATTGCTACGAAATGAGAGATTTAGTTTTAAATGAGTAAATTATTCTTATGCGTTAAATAAAACTTGATGATTGTAACTTTTAATCGTTTGTGAACGTCTATTATGTATGTCCAACTTGACGAAATTATTTTGATACAAATAACTCAAGAGGGGGAGACATAAATTGAGTTGAATTTTAAGCTTGGCTGTTGTATTGAAACGCATTTGTCCAGAGAATATGATTATCTTGTATTTTCTTTTCCAATTTCATTAATTTATGTTAATTTTGAGTTATAAAGGAATTGTTGAAGAAAAAAAATTGTATTATGGACGACAACTTCATAAGTAAGATTTTTTTAGTATATTTCGATCAAGTCGTTGCTTCAAAAGCTAAATCAGCGTAATAGCTACTACTATTAATGGAAATAATCCTTTTTATGAAAAGGCAGAAAAAATATTTCATGATAAAATGACTTTTAGCTACACTGCTGGCTACCGTAAATGCAACACCAAGAATGACAAGAGAAAGCACAACAAAATTTATTTTGTGGATAACATGTTGACCAAGTATCAAATGATTAAATTTATAGACTTCTGTGAAGTGCAGTTCCTGCCAGAATCAGTAGCCAGAGTAGCCGCCATTGTTGGAGATCACTGCTGCACACCTTGGCACTGATTCAAAGAGACTTTGGATGTGTTCTTGGGTACAGAAGACCAAAGCAGCTTCCACACGTTTCCAAAGTTGATCTGGTGTGGCAGCTGGGGTGTAATCTGGATCAATCGTTGAGCAACCATGGACCACATGTTTTCTATCGGTGAAGATCCGGAGAGTGAGTCGGCCAGGGAAGCAATTCAATCTGGTGATTGACGAAGAACCTTTGGACAATGCGTGTCACGTGTGGTCGCGCTTTATCCTGTTGAAATATGGCTGTAGCCAAGCCCTGAAGGGAAGGAAGGACAACTAGCTCCAACACCTCGGAGATGTAGCGCTGGTTGTTTAAAATACCGGCAATGCATACTAGAGGAGTGCGAGAGTGATATCCAATACCAACTCATACCATAATACCCGGTGCAGGACCAGTGTGGCGGTGCAGCTGTTCGGCATCCTCTCTCCACGGTGTCTCCAAACTCGAATCCGACATCGTGGTGTTGCAGACAGATGCGTGACTCGTCAGTAAAGACAACTGCATTCCATTCTGCCGCCACATCCTTCTTTCATCGCACCATTGGCAGCGGAGACGTCTGTGGTTCTGCGTCAAGGGTAGACCAAGCAATGGACGTCTTGCGGACAGACCACTCTGCTGTAAACGGCGTCGAATGGTACGCGCAGACACTGAATGATGCGTTACAGACTCAATGTGATGTGCTATGGTTCGTGATGTGACTGAGCGATCCGTCACTGCCATGCGCACAATTTGCCTGTCCTCACGTGAAGTGGTGCACTGAGATGGATGCGATCGACCACGTCGGTCCGTCGTACCCTCCTGCATCCAACGATCACATATCCGCATTACAGTTGTTTGGTTTCGTTTCAACACGACTACCGATTTCCATGAAAGATAATCCACAATCTCGGTAGGCCACTATCCTTCCTCTGTCGAACTCGGATACTTGATCAAAAGCTGATCGCTGTTTTCTACGAGACATAACTGATCGTTTTTTGAAAAAAAACCATAAGAAAAACTTAATTGCCGAACTTGAAATCGTCGAAATCTCCAAGCCTTAAATAGCGTTTTGAGGTGGCGCCACAGACGTGCGTGATGTGTGTCTGCGCTGAAATTCTAATCATTTGCATATCTTCACCTCCACTACTGCATGTTATAAATTTCATGTTATTTGCGTGCTTCCTTCAGGGTGTTGCATTTACGGTGGCCAGCAGTGTATTTATTTGTTTCTATTTATCATCAGGAAAAATGCGTAAGTCATGCTGTATTGGCTTAAATTCCCCTTTTTAAAAGCTGAATCGGCTTATTTTCTATAATTGGGGTTGGTAATGATCCTCTTTATGAAATAGCATATTAAAAACTTTTCGAGACAAAATGGCTTTTAGCTATCTTGAAGAAAATTTTCTGATCTTTTGGATTTAGTGTGCAAGAACTCTTTCTGCACGAATTCGAATGATCTTTTTCCTATTGTTATACTTCTAATACATATACTATAAGGCCCCATCAGAAAATGTATTACGTATTTTAAAGAGCAATTTATTTTTTTATTTGAGTTGATTTATTTTTTGGTATAAGATGTGTTTCATATATGTCCTCTTCTATATTATAACGCTTAAAAGATTTCTATTTTTAAATGTTTTATTTAACTAATTATGTAATGTTTCCAAATTTTTTTAAGAAACGTAGTAAATTTTTTGTCTTTGTCGTCTAATTCATACACGGGGTGGTCCCCCGTGTATGAATTAGACGGTAGTTCGAATAACTTCTGCCCTTAAAATTTCCTGAGTCATCAGGGGTGATCCATCCGCCATCAACACAGCAAACGCCGAAGTAGTGATCTAGGAATTGAACACTAGATAGCAGCACAATCTAACTCTACTGGTTGACTATGCACTTCATGGAGAGTTTAATTAAGACTTTCGAATAAATCACAATTAGGGATTCAAACGTCCTCGGCGTACGTGTTAACTTGACCCACCATCTTCTCAAGAGATTGCCCACAATGTCATGGGGAAAATGTTTCATTAATATTTAAAAACATACTGAGCATAAATATCAATTACAGTAATGGATGTTAAGCAGCCTTCTCTATGTATCGCTCAGAAGTCTGTCAACAGCATAAACAACCTTCTTCTCTAGGAAGGGGTATGCATCGATCCTTCTCCCGCAAATCGTTAATAACAAAAGACAGAAATAAAAGCACTTTACGATAAGTCCGAACAGGAATTCTTTTTCATCCCAGTCATCTAACGCGTGCAATTCGGACCCAAAGGAGTTCATTTCAAATCCCTCTGCCCCCAAGCAGCAACAATGGTCACTATGAATGATTTGCCATCAAAAGCTTTTGCCGATACTTAATATAAGAGACATCACTCCCCAAAAAAGCAATTACAGAATCAAAATTGGATTAGCTGCGGTTGAGTAAGTCTAGTTAATCACTTGGCCATGCATAATCCTAATTTCACAATGTTTCATAAAAAAAAATAAACAATTACAATTCGATCACGTGATTTCGTGACATTACTTCAATCCGTGACATCACTTTGGAGCTTTCATGTTCCTTGTGACATCAGCAAGGATATAAAAACATCGAAGATCACATGATCCAAGATTTACACACAAATAATTCCCACGATTTTTTTTTTTTTGTCACTTAATACAAGAGACATCACTCCGCGTAAAAAAAAGCAATTACCGGAATCAAAACCGGATTAACTACGGGAAAGAAATCTTTGAGTAAGAGTAGTTAATCACTTAACCATCCGTGATCCTAATTTCACGGGGGGTTAATGACAAAGATAAGGACACACAAAGAGAAAGATATAGTTAGGCCTTTTGTGAAATTCTCTTTTCTAGCCCAAAACGTTTATTGGCGGTGACAGATGATTGGATAATAGGCGTGCATTGGAACTCCTAATGATGCCGTGGAAATAAAAGAGAGCAATGCCATGCTTGAATGGTGGTGGAAATTGATTAGAGGTGGGTGTGGTTTTAGATTGTGTCACGCGAGTTTTTCGGCACCTGGATGTTCCGAAAAGGGCTGGTCCCAGGATTAATCGGGGGAGAATAAAGAACTGTTTTATTTTCGCATCGCTTCACAAGGGAACAATTTCGGTGTTTGGAAGATTTTTAGGTTCAGTTACAGTCGAAGTTTCAATGGAAGTTTATTTTTATCTGAGTAGATAGATTCTTGGGGGATTTGGTATTTTTCATGTTACTTGAAGACGTGTCTGGAAGTGACGCCAAACAATAGTTAGGAAATTTGTGCGGGAATTAAAACCTGTAAATATTTCTGTTATATATTCTGTGTGTAACGTAGAAAAGTTTTAAATGATGCCTTTCGACAATCAGTAAAAGTTTGGAGAATAATGTCCTATTTTGTGCATTTTCAGTCAGTTATATACTCCAATTTTATTTAAGGTTGTTTTCGCGTAACAGTAAAGAATATGATCCAGATTTGAAATATCTTTTCAGATAAAAAAAGTACTCAAACCTTAATTTTATATTCTGGCTTCGCTATTTTGTATAAAGCAGCATATTACATTACTCTACTCATTTTGATCTAAATTAAACGATTTTTTCTTGCATAAAATACGTTTCGCATTTTTTCTCCTATACCATAATGCTAAATGAACTATCCATTTGCGTCCGAGGTGGTCATTAAGTCGATCGCGATAGACCAAGGGACCGCCAAAACATTTTGGGCTGACCGCTTGAAGATTAGCAGTTTGTAATTATATAGCGAAATATTCAAGATTGACTGACAGTATGCAGATTAAGTCTTCTATTTTTTTTAAACATTTATAAACCCGTGCACCACGCAATGTATAACACGGGGGCATACAACACAGACAGAAGAAAGGATTACAACACAAACATCCATGCCTTCGCCGGGATTCGAACCCAGTCCCTACGGCACCGCAGTCAGCTTCACTGACCACTATACCGGATGGGCGGCTAAGTCTTCTATTTACAATAACTTCAAGAATTAACTTTAGATGAATATGTTGTATTTTTCAATGTATTTTTAATTGTTTGATCATAAATGTACAATTTGATGTTTTTATATTTGTGGCTATTATTATTATATCTTTTATCTTGCGTTTTGCATTAATCCGTTCAGGACCATGATCACATATAGTATGTGATCAAGCGATTCTTTCTCCAGGGTATCATACATGTGATTGCACTTTCCCTATTATGAGGCCCAAGTGTGATTTGAATTTGGTACTTTTCTGTATTAATTTTACAAGGCACTAGAGGCACTTTTTTCTTTCGAATAATGTTTGCCAAAACTTTGAACTTCAATATGTGCTTTCGGCTTTGAGTTTTTTTTAAAATTAGCTCAGGGATATATTTATGAATGTAAACAACTGCACATGTTTAACTCTTTCGAGGAAGTTTGCATTTAAGGGTTTTTAATTTATTGCACTCTGGATTTCTGTTTATATTTTGACTAAGTTGAAAGCTTATTAGTTAATTGGCCATCAGACATTTTAATAATAGTTTCCGTATTTATTATTTTATGTTTTTGTTTAATTTTTCAGTATTACAACACTAATTTTTATTCTCAAAACGTTTAAAAGGCAGATATTTATAAAACAAACGCAATGACTCGTTTTTAACGAAAAAGAATCTTTTATTATTACTGATTCATTTTTGATTCAGTAAGAACAAAAGATTCTTTATCGTTGCTATCGCAATCAAAGTTGTCATTACCATAAGGACGGAAACCATAATACTAATTTGATACTAAGAAAGCAATAAGGATTAATTAAAAATAAAAAAAGGATATATTGGCTGTTATTTAAATATTTGTATCAGTTCAAGCCTAAACAAGTTTATGTGAGAGTAAATTTATCGTTTGGGATATGCTAGATAATATTTTGAAAGTTTTATGTCGATTTATTTTAATCATCATGCCGAAAAGAGTGAAAAGAGTACTATTTTTTTATTAAAATGAAAAGATTTTCTTTAAAATTCACATTTTTTCTTAAAATTTAACGAAAACTTTTGTATTGTACATTCAGTTATTATTAATGATAGTAAAGTGTACATTTTAACATATTTGATTGCATTCAAGATTTTCTATGAACGTTTAAATGAAATTAGGGTTAGATGTGCAACTCGCCCGGTCCCACGACGCGTGCGTATACTCTCGGAACATGCGGTCCTGGGAAAACGTTTCTTTCTCCTTTCGCTGGTCCTGAAGGGGTTGTGATCTTAAAAATGTAAGATTTTTTTAAATTCTAGTTATGTAAACAAGTACATATTCCGTATTTTTATTAAATTATATTAAGCATTGTAGACCGCAACATCTTGAAAAAAATTAGAAGTAACCCGTGCCCTGGAAAAGTATATGCCCGCCCTGCTTTACGTGTTAAAAAGAAACACAAAATAAGTATTTACGGATTTATTTCAAATTTTAAAAAAAAGATAAAAAGAGACATATCAATCATTGTTTCAAAGTTTCGTGAAAATTAAAACATTTTTCTGTTTGAAAATGTGCTTTGTGTTGTATATTTGGTGGCCGCGGTGGTCTAGTGATCAAGTTCACGGACTTGTAATAGGCATGTCATAAGTTCGAGCCAAAGTGCTGCTTAAGACTGACCGTGTAAAAGAAAGGGGCCGCTACACGTTAAATTTGTCAAGGCTCAAGCGTCTCCCGTTGGTGTGGTGTGGAAGTTAGGAGAGAGGGTGCCGGCTGAAATATCGTCCTCGTCACTTGACCATTGTTTAAAATTACGAGGTCCATCCCCAATAGCCCTCGTGCAGCTTTATAGTGCGACGTTATTATAATTCTAAATCGTACAACTGGCGAAGCCCCCTCCCCCCATTAATGTTGATTCGTCTTTATTATAGAACAAAATTCATAATCTAGCAACTTTTATTTCGAGGAGAAAAATTTTCCAATATAATATATATTTGTGTGGTAATGAACAAAGTAAATATTTATTAGTATGGTTTTTGAATAAAAAAATTGGAAGTCTTCTAAAATACGCTATTTTATACATTCACATGCAAAATGAAATTTTATGTAGAAAACAAAACACATTTCATGGAAAGTGAAAAAGTAATGTGGTTCAAAAAGAAATTAATTCTTCCCCTTTTTTAAGAGAACAGTGAATTTTTACTTGAATTTTTTAAGTCATTTTAAATTATATTAATATTAAATATTTTTTCAATTTTTAAAATTATCAGAGTTTGTCTTTTGCTACAGTAGAACGTCGTTTATCCGAACGTTTATTATCCGAAGCGTCAAATATCCGAACCAAAGTCCGGATACGTTTTAAAACAGTGCAATGCTCAATATTTGTTTCCTGTGAGGCCAAAAGTGACTGGAAAACCCGAGGTGAGGGATATTTGGGAAATTTCAGCTGTGTGGTTTGGTAAACATCTACGCGGAGTATTAAGTCAGTTTGTTTCCAAATGAGGGGGTGTATACGGGCTCTTTTGTTGAATTTTGTTGATGTAGGAACCTGGATGGCATGCAAAGAAGAAGACTGTGGATTTCAAATGAAAAATAATGACGAGGTAGTGACGTCCGTGCAAGAAGACTCCGACCCTGTTGACAATGAAACGGATGAAGGCGTGGACAACAACAACGAAAGTGGCAAGGGTCCATCAAATGCTGACGCGTTTTTCTGCGTTAGAGACAGCTATAGAGTGGTATGAACAACAATCAGAGTGCTGTCCTACTCAACTATTGCTGCTGAAGAGACTCGGATACCAGGCAGTGAAAAAACGAAGGCATACAATGGTACAGCGAAAAATAAGTGATTATTTTCCACAATCAAGGTAAAAATGAAATATTTTGCACCTATTTTGCTTTTTTTAAGCCCGTTTCCCACATGGGAGGATTTTCAATATTTGTATTGTGTCCAGTATCGTATACTGCATGGATCGCAGTCGGTTTTTGGTTATCCGAACAATCGCGTATCTGAACGGTGTCCGGTCCCAATTGATTCGGATAAACGACGTTCTACTGTATTGAGAAAGACAAATCCTTATAAATTTGATTAATTTAAATTGATATTAGTTGATTTCATAAAGAAACTAATAACAAATGGAACTAACAATTAATAAATATATTGAATTTGCTGTAAGATATTATTTTAGTATAATTTACTATAAGTATTTTACATGTTAGAACAGTTATTGAATAAGTCAGTGGATTTTAAAGCTTAGAAAACCAAACATTTCATCAATTTAATTGCTTTAAATCCTTTAAATCATCACTTGCAAGAAAGAATTCCAAATAAAGTTTCATATCTATAATGTAAAAATGAAAATATTTATGCCCTGCTTATTTTTTGTGTTGTATTTAATATTTCAAAAATTAAAAGTTAAAAAAAAATACTTCTTCAATATATCTCAAAACTGTAGCTAATTCTATCGACATTTGTTTTGAAACTGCCACATTATACCGTGTATATGATGCTACATCTTACCTATTTATTTTGCTAATTAAACTATAAAAGTATTTGTATTTAAAAATCATTAAGAATACGTTAAAAGTCTGAAAATCCTATTTAAAACTCATAAAGGAACACTTCGAAATCGTCTGCAATGATCTCCATGTTATGGCTTGCGTAAGATTTGCTGAAATGCTTATTGTTTAAAAAAGTACTTACAAGCCCTTGATATATTTATTACCTTCTTAATTTGTTCATTTTAAAAAAATTATTGTATGCATACTTTCAAAATATCAGAATTTGCAACGAAGTCCTTTCAGAAACTTCAAACAAACAGTCCAAAGTAGCTTGCATACTTTCCTATAGTTCCATATCTATTTTACATAATACCATCATACCTTGTATATTTTGTTAAAAATAAAGATTTACTTGATTCTAACTTAAAATATTTAAAACATAGCTACTCACTCAGAAATATTACCGTGCTTTTAAAACAAAGGGACCGCTGTGCATCAGCTCAAAATACCCCTTAATATAACCTACTTAAACCCGCGACTCTTTTGTTGCAATTCCAAAACACACCTCCCCTTTTCGTCTTTGATTACACCGAAATCCCTCTCTACCTTTCTCCCATCCCCAACAGGCTCATCTCTAATTTTCAAAACGAATCCAAAAATAGCTCAACCCCCGAGAAACGATAGGTTTGCAATTATTTAAAATCGTTCTCCTCTTTTCTGCAGACTCTGCTCAATTACCTCTCGTAACAAAGGCGCACGTATCGAATAAAATTCCACTCAACCCCCTGGTCCACCCCCTGCAGACGATCTGGTACGGAAAAGAATTCCAAATGGCCGCTCCATTCTTCTCAGATGGAACACAGAGAGCCGTATATTGTTCTAGATGCAATTTAGCGTCAAATGAGTCCGCGGTCGTGATTTATAGGGTTGCCCCTGGCAACCTCCAATCACGGCGAGGACTGTGTTCATTCGATAACTTTTGTCAGGAGACAGATTTTAATTGCCTTCCCAGTTAATAAATGAATTTGGATGGAAGTTCATAAATTTCGAAAACTCTCTTGGTTTTGTTTGGAGAGTCTCGATCTACGAGACTTCTGTAGCTTAGAGCGCTCTTGTACTAATTAAAGGACTTAAGAGAAATAGGTTGGAATGTGCTTCATAATGTTAATTCATGGACAGATATTTTGTTATTAAGTAACTGCTGGGATGTATTAGGAATGTTCGTATTTCGATATTTCGTTACATAGCAAAGTCAGATATATGAGAGATTTCATTAGTTACGCTAGGACTTTGTCGCTTATGAACTTAATAATTCTGGAACACTCAGAGTATCTGTTTATCGTTGTTAAAATTATTTCATAAGATTGTGTTATGAATGGACTTATTTCTATACCAGGAGACTTAAATCATTATGGACATATGATCTAATTCGGTTGTGTTGATGATACATTGAAATTGTACTATTTGCAATAATTAAAAATAGATCTTTTCATTTTGATCCAATACTAATACTATTTGAGATTTAACATTTGAATTTAAAACACTAAAATTTCAACACTAATCCGTAATAGGAATTAAAAGGTTTTAAAATTTAATATTGTGATTTTTTACTTGGTGCTTCAAATACATGTTTTTGTGCCCTGAAGAGTTATTTAAATGCCAGCTTTCTCAAATTTAGAACTAAATTGCTTCCTTGCAAAAGTCTTATAAAATCTGTCCTGACTATGCATTAGAGACTTTATCATTGATTTTACGCTTTGGAATTTTCCAGAGGTAGATCTTACGTTGCATTTTTGGTGAGATCCAAGTGAATGGATCATGGAGAAGAAGATCTAATTTAAAACTCTATGATAATTTACAAACAACTGGGTATTGTAAAATTCATCAGATTACAGAGACTTAAACGGACTGGTCATCTGGCTAGAATGAATAAAGATCTTTGCCACGGCAAAGCTCATGGGAAATAGACCTCGGGACAAACCCCTGCTAAGATGGATTGATTGAGTTGAAAAAAGATCTCAAAAACTGGAAAACAGTTGCTAAAACTAGAGATTCCTGGAGAAGGCCAGGGCCCATCCAGGGCTGTTGAACCATCGAAAAAAAAATTTCTTACCTACATAAAAAATAATGGCAAAATTTTAAAAAAATATCATAATTTTCACAGCTTTGAAGTTTACAGAGAAGAAAAAAAATTATTTATTTTACTTTCAATAGTAAAGGATCATCATCATCAACATAAATATTGGGACAGCCCAGGATGGACCAACCCAGAAAGCCTTCTGAATCAGACGCCTCCAACCACCTCTACTACAACCAAACATCTCCAATTCTTAGTTTTAAAGACCAAACAATACTCCTTTACTTTGTCTGTTCATCGAAGTCAAGTCCTTTCTGTTTTCTAGTACTTTTGAACCAATTCATTCAGTGACAACATTAACATTTAATACCTGTCGGTTCCTGCTTGACTCTGAAACCCCTTGTCTACCTGTAAACCCGGCTAGGTGAGTGAGAGAAACTGAATGATCCCCACAGATATGATTTCAATCTAATCAATTTATTAATTCCAAATATCAATCAGACACAAAACAGATCTAATTAAGGTAGATGATTATACAGTAGAGCACGGAGGTAGATTCTATAACACTACTACGGGATACTAACTACGGACCCTCAACTGAATCTAAGACAGCTTAAATACGCTCAAATATAACTACGTCTCACACTAATAAGCTAACTTCTAATTAATCAAGCTCACGATACCTGTACTTTTTATGTATCGGATCCTACATTGGAATCTTGCATGTGATCTTTATCGGGATTGATCAATGTCATAGGATCCATTGGTGTAATCCGTTTTCTTGGACAACTCCAAGACCTCTTAATAATTCCACTATCTTCCAATCTTCAACTAACAATCTAACTCGCAAACTCCTTTTTAACTCCTACTTGCCAACTCCGATACACCAACGCACAAACTCGCGAAAACAGAATTTATATAATATACTTCATTTACATAATCACGCTTTCTTGGTCGGCGAAAGTTGGTTGAATTAAATTATTTTTCCCCAGAAGAGTCCCCAAGGTGTTAATATAGTCGTGAATATATCCGTCACAACATCTGATCTGACATACTTTTCCCTTTTACGGAGTCTTTTAAGATGTAAACTCATTTTACGTTTAGAAGTCTCTAAATTCTTAAGGGCAGAAAAATTTGATTTGATTATATCTGACCATGAAGTTTGCGATCTTAACCATTAGTGTAGAGTAGATTCTCGCTAAATCAAAAAAAAAATATTGAATGAAATACTTGCTCAAAGAAAAATAATGTAGAATAATTTCCCTCTAACATGTTTGGAAGGAAAAAAATGTATTTTTATTCAGTAATGTGGGATATTTCTACATTTTTAGAAATATTGCAGCTTTTACACGTTGAAAACGGTATTGTATAATTTTTTTTCAGCAGGTGTTTGGAATATTTCATGAAGCACGCGTTTTCTGTATATAATATCCTATCTATTTTCATTTATTTATTAACTTCCACTTTATTTCACATTTTTAAAATACTTTGGATAGTCCTTGATATTATATTAATACACTCTACTGAGGATAAAAATATTTTCAAAATTGAATAAATCACATATTTATGGAAAAGGTAAAAAATTTTATTTATATATACATGTATATTTGAAAATAATTCTTTCATGGTCATCAACTGAAGCGCTTTATGAATAAATATGTTGTTGGAAAACCTTTCGTCACGCAAATATTCCATTTAAAGTGGTTGCCATTCCGAATAAAATAAATATTTGAACGATAAGAACATAAAATCGAGCGTGACTAGGAGCAGTATGTAAATTTTCTAAAGAGCCGATGATGTGGATTTGGAAATAACAAATGCGATAATATTCGTATTTTATGAATCGGTCTACAGAAATTTGCTACAATTGTTGAAATTGAAACTACTTTCTTTTCTAGTTGTCACGCATAATATTTCATGCCTTTCAAAGTCGAACCATTAAAAATTATTTATGATGAAATTTTAGCACAAAAAAAATTTTTTTTTTCATCGAGCTTTAAGCGCAGTTAAATATATTTTAAACTATTTAAAACATTACAGGCCGCTACATTTGTTAATTTGTTTTTTCGATATAAATTTAGTGTTGCATAAAATAAAGTCTTCCATAATGAAGAGTAATAAATCCACAGTATATATATATATATATAATTGATGTAATTTCTTCAATTTTACTTATTCTTTTCTTTTATTTTATGTTAATTTTTATTTTTAAACTTTCTAGAAGAAAACGCCGTAAATACACATTTCCAACTTATATACCACGTTTTGTTGAATCCTATTTCAGCTCACATTATGATTTATCGCAATTTGGCGAATTATACTGTTATAGTAAGAAGCATGGCACAGAGCTGGCGCAGCCAAAGGAGTGGGCTAAAAAAGAATTTTACTTCAGTTTTCTAAAAAAAGCTGTTAAATACGAATTTAATGTATAATAATGTATAATTTTCTATAATCACTTTATAAAAGTTATTGTTTACAAATTTTAATGCATATCTAAATATGTAATATATTATTTTTGAATTTAAAACAAAACTTATATATAAAATTTGCATTTGTATTTATAAGCTATTCTCTTATTTTATTGTTATATATCATTTTCATGCCGGTATTACTTAAGAGTCCTTACCAGTAACATTTGCTGCTTACAATTTTCTCCACAATTCGTTAAAACAAAATTTGAAAAAACTAACAAAGTAATCTTTCAAATTCCCAAACTTTCATATAGTTTATATTGTTTTTCTTTTCATTTTATTTATTTTACTTGCGGAAATAAGAATTCCTTTGTATAAGTTTTGATTAATAAATCCCTTTAGTATCAAACAAATAACTTTTCCCATCGCCTAAAAAAAGTTTTAAAAAAATACTTAAATAACAAATGATTCTAGAATTAACCAGATTCCTTCATTTTATTTTTATTAAATAGTCTGTAGAGAATGCTACAACTTTGCAAAATATTTCCAAGAATTCCATCGTTTGAGCTTTATGCCTCCCATAACCATTCCATCCTCATATCTAATCCACGCAAAGCGATATTCATTCAAAAGAAAAATATCACCTAATACCCAGATCGGTAACTCGGCGATTCGGTACTATTTTTTTTTTTTTTCCTTTTCTACTCACAAAATTCTTCAAAAGATAAATTCGTAAAGTTCTGATCCTTCTAATGGGTGAGCTCTGTGTGGGAGAGTGAGGGGTGTGCTTTTCCATCAGAGAGGGGTCTAATAGAAGGCTAAATCCCCTTAAAAAGGAATAATTTCCTGTAAAGGGATTAAAAGGGCTGAAGGTTATAGGATTAGGTGGTTGATCCTTCGTGGAGATTATTGGATCGTCATCCTAGAGTTGCTTGAACAGATGGTGTGCTCCGGTGAGTGTTTGAGAGTAGTTTTCATTTTTCATTTTATCATTGATATACGTGTGATAAAAGATGAAGATATGATATACCTTACATCGTATATTTTATCGTATCAAGTAGTATGTAATGTAAATTTAATTTTTAGATGAGATAATATGTGTAATGTAATAAATTTATTGTTCTGTATTGTTGTATACATTATAAGTTTTTAAATTAAATTATAAAGAATATCGTTTAAATTATTTCTTTAACTTTACTTTTATGTCATCGTTTTTTAGTGTTTCTTAATATTCAGATCGTCTGTGAAATAACTGTTGCGTTTCTCTATGGTAAATAGGAAATTTACCTTAAAAATAAAATAAATTTTTCTGGTTATCATGAGGTTTAAAAAATAATTAGGTACTTTTCTGTTAGCCGAGCGCACAAGCGAAAAATCACCAAATAGTGTAGTATTCCCCCAAATTTCTTACAACCATACAGGAAATGTTCGTTTGGGGCCATGTGCTCTATTCTCTGAATTCATTCAAAACAAAGCACGTTTTCTTTTCTTTCTTCCATCTTAATTTTTGTTTTAAAAGATGAAAATTCCTCGCTGA
>BMAO01004439.1:0-20790 GCA_019973975.1 Trichonephila clavata
TGTTTTTATCAATACCATATATATTGCGTAACTGTGATCATAATAAGTAGATCAAAGAGAGACGTTAATCGGTTACTTTCGTTTCTAGAAAACATTAAACATAATGCATTGTGATAAAAATAAAAGTTATTTTTAAATTAGAACTATATGACTATATTTTTAAAATAAAAACTCATTTCTTCATGAATTTCTTCATTACTAAATCCTAGAGGCTTTTTAAAAGTTTCCTTTTAAATGGAAACATTATATCCATATGCCATTCTTCGAGAAAGTTAGTACATGATAAAAACAAAAGACGGGTACTCAAAGACAATACTTTGTTACTTCTGCATTATTCAAGAGAAGAAATAATGAGAGAGCATTTTGAAGATTTCCGCATTTAAATTTACAGTCAAATGCATCAATGTCAAATTATTATTGAAAAATGAAAAGTATTGTAATTTTCTTTCCGTGTGTTAAATACAGTAATACCCCGAACTTAAGCAATAGGTGAGACTGAGCGATAACCACGTAAGCCTGGTATGATTTCACATATAAATATATCTAAGTTATTTTTAGTTGAGGTTAAAGATGAAAGAAAATAATAATTTAGGGGAGGGGAAATTTAATACAATCTTAAATGATGCAAATACAAAATCGCAAACCGAAGTTATTTTGATGTCGAAGGTTCATAAAATCTAACAAGGTAGTCAGTCGGCTCAAAGATTTTTTTTTCTTCTTCAAAAGTTCCTCGTATAGCATGCTAATAAATATTTTATTCCTTACTTTGTCGAAAAAGTATGCTCTTCGTTCGAAGATGTATTTTCTAAAATTTGTAAAAACATTTTTCAATTAAACTCTGAGGCTTTCTATCAAGAGTTCCCAACCGTCATTCGATCTTCTGATTGCACTGCGTTTAGAGACTCAAGTTCTTCAATGTCTTGCACTTTCTCATGCATTTCTATGAGCTCATCAATTGTCAACTTCTGACTGTGGGAATCCAGTTCTTAAACGTCATCCCTACCCACTTCTGAATTTATTTCCCTGGCAAGATCGGCAACTTCTTCAATCACATAACCAATTTCATCAGGCTCTGGTACTT
Source organism: Trichonephila clavata (assembly GCA_019973975.1). Taxonomy (NCBI): domain Eukaryota; kingdom Metazoa; phylum Arthropoda; class Arachnida; order Araneae; family Nephilidae; genus Trichonephila; species Trichonephila clavata. The sequence goes on from BMAO01004439.1 coordinate 1,082, forward strand.
ATTCTGCCTAAGTTTCGATGATAAAAAAAAAAGGACGAATCGACGAGATTTGAAAATCGCGTAACTCCGGGTTCGCGTGAGTCGGGGTAGCGTAAGTCATGTACATCATGTCCAAAATGAAGGATAATTCAGAATCACACAGAAATTGAACTCTAGAATAAAAATTTCACCTGTAGAATTATCACACACATCTTGAAGAAGAATATGCAAATTACAGGAAACCACCAGATGGCGCGGATAGTGCGTCACAATGACGAGAGTGTAAGAGAGGGGTATATAAGGAATGGTGGCAAAAAGTAAAATTGTTCACAAGCGCTTTAAAAGCCTTTCAGTGCAATAACCGCATAGTTATGGCACAAAGGAAGCATTTGGATGATTTTTTATGTGGTAGAATTATCGGACGACTGGAATGTGGACGTACCCAGCTAGAAGTATCCGAGGAACTTTGAATCGCCCATAGTGTCATCTCCAGGCTTTGGCAACGATACCAAGATGATGGTAATGTGAGTAGATGTTACAGTACAGATCACCCCGAGTTACAACGCCGAATGAGGACAGGTATTTGGCAGTTACTGCCAAAAGTAACAGACGGCACACAGCATCAGACCTATCTCGTCAGCTCTCTTCAGCTACCGGTACGACAGTTTCAAGGCAGACCGTGTACAGACGCTTAGGGCACATTGGTCTATATGCTCGTAGGCCTGTCACAGGTTCTCCCCTTACCGCAACTCACTGTTGCCTGCGATTAACCTGGAGTAGAGAGCATGCGATTGTGGACACCGCAGCAGTGGTCTTGTGTGATGTTTTCCGACGAGTCCAGGTTTAGTTTGCAGTCTGATTCTCGCCGGACTTTCATATGGAGAACGCCAGGTACCCGTTACCACCAAGAGAACACCTTTAAACGACACCGTAACGGTGGTGCAGGATGGCTCGTTTGGGGAGGAATTATTCTTGGTTCCAGAACTGACCTGCATGTTCAGAGTGTAACGATGACAGGCCCACATCTATCGGGCTGTGATTCTGGAACAACATGTACGTTTGTTTCGGGGCGCCATGGGTGCTGTATTTCTGTTTATGGATTACGACGCACGTCCTCACCGTGCAAACATTGTAGACGAATCCTTCAATTGGAGGATATCGTATGGATTGGCCAGCATACTCACCGGACTTGAATCTAATAGAGCATGTGTGGGATATGCTTGGCCGACGAATTGCAGCCGTCAACCCCCTCCGACCTGTTTACCGGAACTTCGGAGGGCATTGCTTGATGAGTGGTGTAATATTCCCAAGATCAGATTGATAATGTGATACTCAGCATGCGTAAGCATTTTAAGGCCTGTATTGCATCATCCGGGAGACATACTCCGTATTAACCATCATACTAACCATGTTATACTGTTTTTTGTAAAAGGTTCTTTTTGAAATTTGCTCCAGGGAAGTAAAATCGGATTTTTTATTAATTATTCCAAACATATAGCATCTTTTTTGCTCTTTACCTTTTATTTAATAAATAGACTTTACAAATAAGTCAAATTTGTTTTGCTTCTGTCTCTTCTTTGCCTGAACTTCATTATCCTTAATTTATGGACATGAGTGTAGTACTGTATTTATAATTTGATAAATTGGAAAAGTCTTTACTGAAAAAAGTTCCATGCATCAAATTTCTTGAGGAATAATCAAGGTGAAGAGACATTATTCAAACTAAGTATTTTAAAAAAGTTTTTAAAAAGCGAGCAGATATGACTTAAAACACAGGGAGGGGAAGGTTTAGATAGGTAAAATGCAGAATAAGATAATAATATACAAAGCTCTTGCCATATAATACCCTTTATACACTCCCTTTCCTAGCAGGGGTTCTTAAGCTCTTAGGGGTGGCGAACCTATTTTTTGTACTAAAATGTTGTGCGACCCCATAAGCATTGCGCAATACGTGCAAAACAAATAAAATAAGTATTTTTATTATAATTTAAGTCAAAAAGTTCATTTGCATATGTTTTCTTATTTTGGTTTTTTTTAAACACAATATGTAAAACTATTTGTCAATGGCGAACAGGGACGTCTTAAGGCTTGGCCAATTGGGCCCGGGCCCAGGGCCCCGACCCTAACGAGGACCTCAACTGCTTTTCGACTAGGCCTTAATAAGATCATGATTCGAAATAATTTCAACGGTCAAATGTTTTTTCCGGTTGTTTTCTGCAAAAAATTGGGAATACCGGGCAGTATGTCAACTGGCTACATGTAATAAATGTCGTCCATGTATAAGCATAGTCCTACCACTGTACACCATCATTACTCATTCAATCAAAAGGCGGCAGTCGGTCGAGCAGGTTGGTGCGATTGTAAGTCATGCAAATTATTTCATTCGGGTTATTGTTTGTACGAGTATTTGACAACGTATGCTATGTACCTTCTACTTTTAAGAGTCATAGGTGGGGTCTACATTTGTGTAAAGACCCAGGGCCTACTTTTGCATAGGGGCTCGGGGCCTCAAGAAGTCTTAAGACGTCTCTGAAGACAAGTAAGTTATTTTATGAAAAAAGATTTATCAAAAATTCTAAAATTTTGGGCGACCTCAGCTGCAAGTCATGCGACCCCTAGTTTAAGAATTGCTATAGACCAGAGGTTCCCCAAATTTTTTGCCTCATAGACCCCTTGCCATGCTTTTCGGTTTTGGGTAGACCCCTACTTACCTTATAATGAATTTTTGCAAATTTATCAACTTAAATGTCTTTTTGACAGCTAGTATGGAGCTATACTTACTTTAAAAGATTTGAAATTCTAACTGTAGGGAAGTATAGTGTTTAAAATCTAAGACATAAATGTTCACTAATTCAATTAATCTTTGATTAATACATAAAATAACTATTACATAAAGTAACTGAGCAACAAACAAATGCTTTTGATGGGAAGGATGAACCTGGAACTTTATCCATTCGGTGCTTCCAAAATTGTGCTGATATCAGTTTCTAGTGAATGTTAACGTCGCACTGTTCAGCTACACGAGGGCCTTTAAATTTTACTTTAGGATCCTCTTAGGGCCTATTCCGATCAGTTCCTCTTGGAATATGACATTTCTTTTTTCAATGTGACCATATGAATACATTGTCTCCTGAAATATTACCATAGTCAAAGCATTCTCAAACCTAGTTTCAAAATCAGAATAAAGAGCATTTAAATGTTGAACGTAGGTTAGAACGTCCTTTTCCTGGCAGATCATGTGCGACTAGGAATTGCAATACCGGTATACCGGGATACCGAATACCGGTATTTTGAGCCATTTGTACAGTTTCGAAATACCGGTATTCACAAGTTTAAATACTGGTTTTTCGGTATTTACTAGAAATGTTTTAAATTGTTTCCCATATGTTCAGTGTCCGCCAGTATAGCAAAATATTATACGTCTTTGTGTTTATGCTATAGTGTTAATTATTGCACCATGATTAAAATATATTATAAATGAATAATTTTACATTCATTTCAGAAGGTGAAGATATTAAACGTCTTTATACCGCTCATTCCGTTGTTCTCATTTTTATTTTTCCTTGCTGGTTCTACAGTTCTAAGGCAACTCATTAAATCCATCATCTGGTTTTTTCATTGCCAGATACAACGGGAAAAAAGACTATTAATCTGAACTTAAAAGCATAGTCACATAAATTATTTCTCTGACAATTAGAACTAAATACATTTCTCCTAACTAAGTTCTCGTTATAAGAGGAATGACATATCCAAGCTCATGTGCCTTCTTTCACACGTTACTAAAATGTTTCCCTAACGGGCGAAATTAACTAGACCGTGAATACAAAGTTGCACCGTACAATCAAGGGAAGTTATAAAATATCTAAATCATCCAAGGCCTAAACTGTCCTATTACAGCTCAGAATGATACTGCACTTGCACAGGATTCATAGTCTGATATTCGTACATGAGAAACTAAGGTTTTACTTGTGAAGAAAATGCGTAATGTTTCGATATTTTCTAAATTGGTGAGTTTGTTATTCACATTGTATCATACTTTCGGGTTCAAAATGCGTTTTTCAGATTCATTATATATATATATATATATATATATATATATACTCATAAATAATAACACATAATAATGAATAAAAAATAACTTAAAAGAACATAAAAAAATTAGTTGATAATACTTCAGTTTGGTTTCATTATTTATGTGATGAAAAGAATATGATGGCAAAATGTGTAAAAAATGTTCTAGAGTAAAGAAGAAAAGAGACTAACCAAATCAAATTTGATCAAGTTTATAGTAAATTTTATTAATTTTTTCTATCCACAAACCAATCCACATTCAAAAGAATTCGGTACAATTATCGAAGATGATGATGATGATAATACTTTTCAAAAATTTAATTTTTAAAACATTAAGAAGATTTGGAAAATCTGTAATAGTACCACAGATTAAATAGTGATATTTGAACTTGTTTGTGATTTAAATAATATAAATGTTCCTTTATTTATTTATTTTTTTAAAATTCTTTATATACTGTTATAGTTTATAAGTTACAAATTATTTCTTGTGACATTTACACTCTATAATAAAACTGGCAAGTAAAACAAAGAAACACCTGTGTTTTCTTTCTTTTTCTAAAATTTCTAATACCGATATTAAAACTGGTATCCCGGTATTAAGTTTTAAGAAATACCGAAAACCGGTATTGAACTTTTGATCCGATATTGCAATTTCTATGTGCAATCAATTGAGAAACTAGGAAAATACTGGATGCCCATATTATACTCCTTAGCTTAATTCTAGCAAGAAACTACGAAACGATGGTCCTTATAACTGCAAATTTTCATTTAATTTAGCAAATAAATCTGTTAAATAGGTAAATCTGGTTTCCACTTGATTAAATTTCCTTTTAAAATAAAAGGCATGATCTGATTTGATGAGAGTCACTATCGTAGACCCCCATTTACACCTCATGGACCCCCAAATTATTTTTTCGATGACATAGACCCCTTGCAGGTTGCCATAGACCCCTGGGAGTCTATATAGACAACCTTGAGAATCACTGATATAGACTCTATAGCATGAGTGTCTAAACTATGACCGTTTGTGAGCCGCATTGCAAAAATATTTGGGGGGGGGGGCGCACATGCAATTTTTTTTTTTAACTAATTGAAATAAAAAGTAACTCTATGTAGTTTTATTAATATAAATTAACTTATTTTTACTGTAATTTTTTTAAATTTGAATTAGACATGAGAATAAGGTACACATTTATTTAAAAATTTTAAAGTTTTCGTTTCATTTAGTTAGGATTTCATTAAGATGGAAAAAATCAAATTAATGAGATGAATGAATTTGCGTTTGTGTTGAACAGGCAAATCGATATCGGGTTCAATAGACGAAATTGCAATTCTTAACGCATTTTCAAGATGTTTGTCAGTGATCTTTGTCCTATTTTTGGTTTTTGTAAGCTTCATTCTTGGAAACTAACTGTTCACAAATATATGTATTGCCAAAAACTGAAGAAATTAATAAAGCATAAGTGTGAAAATGAGGATATTTATCGTGGTGTAGGTAATCTTTATAAAACTCCAGTATAGAAACATTCCTGATTTTTTTTTTCAGTTGCCTTCACTTTGCAGTTCAGTGCATTCCATTTGAAGAGAGAGATTTGAAGTTAATTTATTTATTTCTAGAGAAAACGTGGTAGTAAATATATTGAAATACTCTTCGTTTTTTCGAAAATCTTGAACTTTTCTTTCAAACTCTTCAATTAAATCGAAAATTTATGCAGCATATTTTGTGCATACATTTATTTTTTTTAATAAAAATGAGTAATTTGAATTTTTTTTTCCTTCATAATTTGCGTTTGGGCCACATTTTAAAAGCTTTTGGGGCGCACTTTAGACAAACATGCTCTATAGTATAGAGTATAGAGAGAGAGTTGCAATACATGATACCTGAAGAAATGCTAATATTATTGAAAGCTTTTAATATATATATAAAATCAATCATTTTTGCTCAATTTTTTTAAAAGCATCAAAAAAGTTTGCTACAAAATAATTTTACAAAATAATTTTACAATATTAAATTTTAAAAAAAATAGAAATTCTTAAAGACAAAAAAAAATTCCATTGTAGTTAAATTAAAGAAACAAATTGTTTTTAAAAACACAGAATTATAAAAAGGTACAATGAACATCATCATTTCTTAGAATTTGCTTCGAATCCAAAGCAAAAATTATAATTAAAAAAATATCTGACATTAAAAAAAAATCTTTGAAATACTATTAATAAATTTAAAAAGTCTTTTTGATAAACGTTGATATCTACACGATATCTCAGCTATCATTCATTTAAATAGTGTTCAGTTAGTTTCATTCACAGTTATTTATTGCGCACGAAAATTAATAAATTACTTTTAATTTTCAAAAATAATTCGAGTTCTTCTCAATTTTAGCTTGAATTTTTTCAGTTAATTAAATTTAGGTTTTGATAGTTCTGGTATTAAAGACTATTAAAAAAAGAATTGCTTCGAATAAAAATAAAAGAGTGCTTTTTTTTTAATACTATATCTTTCGCAACAGCTTAGAAAAACTATGTTTACCTTAAACATGCTTTAACAGATATTAACTATTTGTGTTCAGCTATAATTATTAATTGTTCAATTGTGAAGCTGGTAAATAATTAGTGGCTTCAAAAGATTTGTTTTTTAAGCTGAAATGATAATATTTCTGCAGTTCAGAATAATAATTTAAAGATTATATATATATATATGTGTGTACAAGAAAAATTTTCAGTGCAATACAATTAACCTGGAAGAATTATTTAATACTTATTGAATAAAACAAAAGCAATATTCATTTATGCAATTGATATCAAAACTCTATACATATATATATATATATATATAGACACAACAACAATTCTATTAGAGAGTTTTAAGTAAAGTTAACAAGGGTATAAGTTTCCCTAGCCTTACATAGTATTAGGATTGCAATATCGGACCAAAAGTTGAATACCGGTATTCGGTATTTTTAAGAACTTAATACCGGGATACGGTTTTAAAAATTTTAGAAAAAGAAAAAGAAAAACACAGTTTTTTTCTTCATAGTTTTATTTGCCAGTTTTATTAGAGAGTGTAAATATCACAAGAAATAATTTTGAACTTATAAAATATAACAGTATATAAAGAATCACAAAAAATAATAAATAAATAAAGGAACATCTGCATGTCTTCTTAAAAAAACATATAATGCATCACTGTCATTAAGACTGGAACATTATTTTATGCAAAAATTACCAGCTGTCGAAAACACTCTTTCGGCATCTACGCTATTCGGTGGTACTATTAGCAATGTGCAATATATTTTTTCCAAGTATTTACCTCTAAATCCCTCATCTTCAAATAAATCAATTACTCGTCCTATAATTTTGTATATAGCTGATTTTTGAACTTTATTTTGGTTTGTTGAAATTTTTTTAGTTATCGCTAATTCTAATTTTTTTTCAAGAGACAGTTCCTTTTCACTATTGACAGTACTATCATCATCATATTCGATAATTGTACCGAATTCATCTAAATGTAAATTGGTTTGCGGGTAAAAAATTCTAAGAAAATTTAGAATAAACTTGATCAAATTTGATTTGGTTAGTCTCTTTTTTCGTAGTTCTAGAGCATTTTTAACATTGAGCCATCATATTATTTTAATCATATAAATATGAAAGCAAAGTATTACCAACTGATTTTTTTATGTTCTTTAAAGTTATTCTTAATGATTATTATGGAATATTATTTATGAATATATATATATATATATATATATATATAGCAGTAAATAATTCAAAAGAATACTAATAAATCCCGATATATATATATATATATATATATATATATAATGAATCTGTAAAACATTTTGCACCCTAAAGTATTATACAATGTGAATAAGAAACTCATCAGTTTAGAAATATCGAAATACTACGCACTTTCTTCACAAGTACAACCTTGGTTTCTCAGATACGAATGTCAGACTACGAATCCTGTGCAAGTGCAATACCGCTCTGAGCTGTAATAGGAGAGTTTTGGCCTTGGATGTGATTCAGAAATTTTTTAGCTTCTCTTGATTGTACGATGCAACTTTGTATTCACAGTCTAGTTAATTTCGCCCATTAGGGAGCCATTTTTGTAACAGGTGTTGATGGATGAAGGAAGGCAGATGAGCTTGGATATGTTATTCATCTTTCAATGAGAACTTAATTAGTAGTAGTGTATTTAGTTTTTTTTTGTTAGCGACATAATTTATATATTTCTTTATTTTTAAGCTCAGATTAATAGTTTTTTGTACTGCTTTATCTGGCAATGGAGTAAAATAAGATGATGGATTTAATGAGTTGCCTTAGAACTGTAGAACCAGCTAGAAACAATAAAAATAAGAACAATGGAATGAGCGGAATAAAGACGTTTACTATCTTCACCTTTTGAAATGGAGGGTAAAATTATTTCATTGATACCATATTTTAATCATGGTACAATAATTAACACTATAACATAAACTCAAAGACGAATAATATTTTGCTATGTTGGCGATCTCTGAACATATAAGAAAACAATGTTAAAATTTTTTAGTAAATTCCAAAAAACCGGTATTTAAACTTGTTAATACCGGTATTTCTGAACTGTATAAATGGCACAAAATACCAGTATTCGGTATCCCGGTACATCGATATTACAATTCCTTCCTGTGACACAACATATTGTTCTTAAGTTGTATTCATACTAAGAACACATAAATTCATTTAAAAAATTAACAATACATACAATTAACATTTTAACGAAATATCAAAGTATTCCTATACACGATACTTTACGGATGAAATGTAATAAGATTTCTTTTCAATGAAGTTTTTGATAAAAACCATATAAATAACGAAAGTGAGATAATTTTTCTATAAAAATTACTTATTCATGAAATGGATAAAATCTACTTAGTAGCTTAGTACATTATTTAAAAACTAAAAGTGTCATTTTATTTCTGAGCATATCATAATTTATTACTGCAAAAAGAATGAAAAACATAATACGCTCATCTTTGCTTCTTTATTGGAACTAATATAAAAACTGGAAATGAACGATTAAAACCAGTAGAAATAAAAATTAAAGAACTGGTTTTTAAAATAAGAATGTATATTAATCAGATATGTGGATCAATTGTAAATAATTAATGCAATCTCAAGTTATATTTTTACGTATGTAACTTGAAAAATGCATCAATTATTCACCGTCTTAAATGGATTGAGACTGACGGTGCATGAATGCTCCATCTACCAGTGAACCCGATTTATTTCATGTTAAAAAAGAATCGTATCTTTATCTTCATAAAATATAATAAACAAGATTTCAATGCGGCAGAAAATATTTGAGTTAAAACATAAACTTAGCAATATATTTATCAAGAATAAAAAAACGCACTTAAGAATAATTGCGAGCAATTTAATTAGTATAATTGTTACAAGGATCTTTATTCCCCGATTTACCAGAAGTAAATAAAAAATGGAAAATATTATTTTAGTTTTAAGCAATACTAAATATTTTTGTAATAATTTAAAAATATTTCTACGATAAGCTTTTGAAAATCATTACTTTGTTTACCTCGGAAATAAATAAGTTTTTCATCCAATGTTTGGAATGCATTAAAATAAAATTAGGCCTCAAAGTATTAAAATATTTTAAAAATATGGTAATTGTAATTTTTTTTTCAAAAAAAAATTAAGCAAAATGTTATTTTTTAATAACGATTTTTGGCAAAAAAAATTAAAGTTTAACATATTTTTAAATATATCCGTATGTCAAGGGAACGAAAATTTACTCTGTATAGCTACATAGTAATATTTATGACAAAAGATATGCTTTTAGTTTTAATATTCTTAAAGTGCCGTTTTGAAATTCTAACTTATAATTTTTTATATATAGAAATATTTCTTTTAACTATATTTATCGTTATAACATTTTAGTTAGCGATAAATCTATTATATTTAAAAATTTAATAGTTTTATTAGCCATTGCATTGAACACGGATATCCTGCTTATTTTCGTTACAGTTATATTTCTAATAGATCTCAATGAAACGAAAATATGTAAAAATAATTGCATTAAGTGGTGTTTGTTTTAAATTAGTTATACAGTTAATCAAAGATGGCACTACATGTTTCAAAAATTAATAATACATCACTTGTATTCGCAACAAAAGTTCGTCATTTGAAGCTACAGGACGCGGATCACAAGCAACCCGCCAACCAACGAAATCCCACACGTACTCAATTGGCGACAAGGAAGAATTTGCATGTGTTCGGCTGAACAAAAGTTTCGAACAGTCTTTGCAACATGTGGGCGTGCATTATCTTGCTGAAAGGTAGTTCCAGGGATGTCTTGAAGGAAGGGAACGACTTGGGGCTGTAGCACTTCACTGACGTACCTGTTGCTATTGAGATTACCCTCAATTAGTAGGAAATTGGTATGTCCATGATCCGAAATTGCACCCTAAACCATAACTCCGGTTTTTAGGTCACTATGTAGTTCGATAACGCACTCTGGAAGGCAGCGTCCACCATCATAGCGTCTAAAACGACTGCAGCAATCATGGTCCCACAAATTGAAGCGTGATTCATCTGAATGGACAACTTGGTGGTAGTCAGCTTGCCAGGCTCTGTGCTCATGAGCCCATTACAGACGCAGCCATAGATGGTTTGCCGTGAGAGAGATAATGCGTAAGGACAACCTTGCACGCATTCCATGGTGCAGCAGGTGCAGAAGACATCGACGAATTGATGAAGTCGACATTAGTACACCTGTAGCAGTAGACCAAGGTGCTGCCAATTGCCTGGAGGAAGCTGTACAGTCATTCCCCGCCATGCGTATCAGGCGTCGATCGTCATGTGCTTACGTCATCTTCCGTTGTCCACTGCCAGTTTTTCGAATAGTTCAGTGCTCGTTGGTCCACTGCTTCCAAACTCCCATCCCTATGGAAGTTTTCCTCTGCACACGAGCTCCTATTGCGCGATAGGAAAAACCTCCTTCTCGAAGGTCGATAATCCTCCCCCTTTCAATTTCTCCTTATTTCGTTGAGGAGGCATACTTAGGTATCACTAAACGTTAGCAACTATCAAATAATTATTAACTGTTTTCAACGTCCCTCTACAGCTCTCTGTTTATTCGCTTTCATCATCAATTCAGAGGGTGCTACGTACGCCTCGCATGAAGCGGTGGCTTTCGAATTCTGCTATTTTACGTAACATCTTATAATTGGTATTTTCTGCAAAGTTCATTTAATTCCTTTATGGTGTTGCATTTTTTATTAACAGTAGTGTATATATACATATACTACATGTGTGTGTACCTATATAGTATGCCGATTAAGTAAATTTCATAAATTATTAATGGACAAATTTAATTGCAGTACATGTGTTCTTAAGACCCATGCAAACCCAACTTTGCCCTAATATGGTGTATGATCATTTCCTATATCCAAAAAGTCACCCAAAGTAAAGGAATAAAATATTGGAATTAGTTCAAGAGTCTGGTAACTGATCCTATTTTTGCAGCAAGAGATTTTCTGGCCAGGGATAATTATTGGAGGGTATTGTCAGAGATTAATCCCTCCCATTAGCATTTTGTTTCTATAATCTCTCTAGATCCCCTAATATCTTTGTTTCAAAGGTTAAGGACAAAGTCTTTTTGACCAATCTTACAATAAACTCCAATTTTTTTGACCAATCAAATCACGACTTTGAATACCCGGGCTTCCGAGATAGTAGTCAACCAGCTGAGCCCTTTGTGGAATAGCGTTGTAATCCGTTATCACGAACCGTGGTTAATATGTGTCGTTGAAGAGTCAAATATTGAATACACAAGATCTCTTATCTTTACATCATGATAGTCAGAATGCTTTTATCAAACATATGCGGGTTGTGCGCCACCGTTCAACAAAATTCCCTTGCAAATGATGGTACTTGCATCACCAAAATGATTATTTTCCCTTATTAGTGAAGAATGATATCGTTTACCTGACATTTCTAAATGGCCGTGCTTCCAAAATCTGTGTTCTGGTTGAGGCGACACACCTGAAAATAAAATGTTATCCTGTAAAATTGTATTCAAGTCTCATGATGTCTGTACCATGCTAAACACGATATCTTGAGTGCTGTAGAGAGCAGGCCCTGTATCATAATAGTTTAAGTTAAATGTAGACCGTAAAACTCGACCTCCAATGGCAGCATACAACTCACGTAAAAGCTAAAGGGGATGTAGCTTTACTATGTCTCCTCGCTGAAAGTGTAAAATTACAAAACTCATTTGTCGTTGTGGATCTTGGTCGACTTTTTCTAGGTACTCTCACTATATAAATTGAAATTGTTTCCTCTAATTACCGATAACCCTGGGAGTAATATTGAACTATGTTTTTAATGGCACTGATTTTTAATCTACTGAAAATTCTCCATTTCATTCCATTCCATCAATAATTTTGATTCTATTAATTTTACATGACACCTTATGAAATCAAATTTTTTTCAAGAAACACGGCATTGACGAGGAGGAATATGTGTTGGTAATTCCATTGATAATAATAAGCGAAGTGGGGAAATGTCTTTGCCCAATTCGTTAAGGTATTAAAGTTTAGTTGAATAGACATGAGAGTGTTAAAATCTGATACTACTTGATATCTCAATAAGCCTTTTATTTGATCCAACGTCTGTGGAATTGAAATTACATTTGGAAATTCTGTATAAAAGACATATCAAATATCAATCTTGAGTAACAATATCTACAGGAAATCGTTTTCTAGCTCTTTACGACCAAATGAGGAGAAACACTAGTGTACATTAAATCGTGATAGATCATTGTGTCGCATCAGGAGAAATAATTTCAATTATTGCCTTGCGAAAAAGGATTCTCAAAGTGGGTTTCTTTGGAAAGCGAATAATTGAGTGCGTTCCCTGCATCATCTACAAAAATGCGCCCCTTTATGTTGGGAAACACATTTTCTAGACCAATCAAACGTAGATTTCTGTATTCACAGATTACAGACTCACACTGAAGAGTGATTCCGGGTGTCTGCTGATTTGGCGAGAGCAACGCATCAGATATAACCATTCATACAATTATAATGGATGGGCTGTCTTATGTATTAGTGTGCAAGTGTTAGAAGGAAAACTAGCCATAGTCAAAATAGCACAATGTATTTACTATTATCAACAATAACACAAATTCGACAACATAAGCTAAGAAATGTACCAATTGATAAATATGGGAGCAATCGCGAAGCAGACGAGATAAATAATAAATCAGATTACTTACACTTAGCACTTCTAGGCAATACACCTTCTTATATTTGAAGATAATTTCTAAAGTAATCGAATCCAAACTGATCGAATCCAATTTAACATTTAATTGACCAAATCGTCAATCTTATTATTAATCAAATAATCTACGAAGTGTTCTCATCTAGCTTTACGTTATGTTAAGTTAACCTTCAGGCTATCCATTAGATTCTAATGTCTCTCTCACTTTTTGAACCCGAAGGCTAATACTTAAATACATGGCACAATTTACATAGAATGCGTCTTCTTCTTCTGGAGGAAGTATTCAATTAAATAATATTTAAAGAAAAATATTCCTCAAGAGGATTGTTAAGAAAAACGCGGATAGGACCATTACAGTGTTAAAAGAAACAGTTATGGAGATGGTGGGATAATGAGTTGGGCAGAAATGTGTTTCGCAGGTCACATTGCCCTTATTGTGTTCCAGTCAAGAGCTCTGACAAGTGTCCGATAATAGGACGATATCCTTGATAGATATCTCCACCATTGAAGCACATCTATTGGTACTGAATTCATTCAGGTAGATAATAAAATTTGCCCGCCTCACAGAACACTATTTGTTGATTATGGAATTATATGATAGATTATGGAGTTATAGGATTATGATAAAGATCATGGTTTAAATCAAAGGGAATGACCAGGTGAATTTTCATACCTGGATAAAGAGAGTTTAGTTTAAGGAGGAATATACGTACTAGATAGCCCACTACACTACAATTTTGAGTACATTCAGATATGACCTCGAATAAAAACAAGTCTTATTTGTTTCCGTTTCTTAGACCATTCACTGCAACTATTTTTTTTTTGTTTTTGTCTAATGTGTTGAAAACGTGGTTTTTTTCCCTTTACCTGACAAAATATGTTCACTCTAACGCAAAAATTTTTTTCATAACTTTGTACCGCATTTAGATGAACCATTTGCCATTATAGGTGGCAGTTTTTTATATACTTAACATCCCATTTCCTACCAATATTACATCATGTACTCATTACTCCCTAAAAGTAATAGTTACATGATATATAGAGAGACAAAGAGTCCACGATAAGTTGTTTTCAATTTCCTTAATTTAGTTACAATTACCCGTCTTATAATTTCAGTATTTTAATGTTTTGTTTTCGTTTTTAATGATCTTTTTTGAATAATTTATTTTACATTGTGTTTTAGTTAATTTTTATGTGAAACAAAAAGTTTTTACATTTAATTATCATTATTCTTTTCTAAAAATTAAATTATTATACGTATATCCGAGCATTTTCCACTATTTTTAGCTTATTTAAAAAGTTGAACAAAATCTCAGAAAGTAGCATTCTTACTATGTTTTCTCTATGTAATCTCTTTAGGATTATTTCTAGAAAATCTCTAATATGGCATTCTTTGTTAAGTTCAACTCCAATCACGTAAATTGGGATCCCTAAAAATCAATTAATTTAATTGGTTTTCAAACAAGAGACATTCTATAAGAAAGAATAAAAAATATATCCGAAATAATAAGATGTCTTCTACGAAAGGGATCATTTATAAGAAAACTCTTAAATTGTTCAGTTCGTTAGTGAAATAGTTGAGAAAACTCAAGAACTAACTGGATCAAAATATCAAATTTTCTCAAAATAACTATTAAAACTAATAGGAAAGTAAAATAACCCACAAACCTAATTATTATAAGAAAAAAAATTCTCAGGAATTTTTTTTCGTTAAAATAAATATTAAAATAATGAATAAACTCACCTAACTTTTAGCAAAAGACATTTCTTGAAAATTGAATAAATAACTTATGTGGGTTCTATCCATTAAATGAATTAGAAAAAATGTATTCTCTTATATTAAATTTGTCTGAATACAAACATCAAACTTCTTGCTAGCAAGTTTTTTATGCATTGTATTTAAATTGCCATATTAACTTTATAGAAATTAAATATTTATTTCTAAACATTAAAATGATTGCAATATTTTTTATATTTAAGTATTTGATTCAGCAAAATTCAGTATTTGAAACAGTAATCATTACAATCTCATACATTCTTTTTTACTTAATCTTTTTCCCTTTTTCTCAGAAGAGTTCACAGTTAAGTAAAAACTTGTCATTCACGGTGTTTAATAATTTATAGTTTAAAAAAATTAAAAAATACGCGTTTATAGTTATTCAAACTAATTCTTAATATAAGAATAAAATGATTAACGAGAAAATTAAAGTCATTTTGGTAAAAGCGTTGGGTGTTTTGTACTACTTTTTTTACAATAACTGTGAATTTCGGAATAGAAGTAGTAATAAATTATAATAATTGATATCAAGCACTCCACGCTTTTAACACAATGACTTTCCTTTTTCATATTTTCTAGAATTTTTAGTTTTGAATTTTTTTTTTCTGTTTGATTTTTATACATTAAAAATAATCAAATGCAAAATAAGGTGATTGAAATTTTAAACTTTCCTTTTGTTGATGTATCAATCAAATATCTTAAGAAAAACGCGTAGAAAGTCAGCAAACCATTTTGTTTCCCCCAAAATAAGTTTCCAACAAGAAGGTTTTATAGTTTCAATGAGATTAGGTGGGAAAATTTAATTACTAAAAATCAAACAACAGTTCTGAAATGAAACATATTCTGGGCAAGCGGTTGGAATAATTAATAAGATAACATTTTCAAATAAAATATTGAATGCGGATTTCAAAACTCTTCCATGCTTTCTACTTTCTCTTACTGAACATACCTGTCTTTTTCCTGTATTTTCAAGGCAAGAAAAATTTTACTTTATTTTTTGAAAAAAAAATTACTTCAAATTTTACTTGTATGCATTATACGTAAGCTTACATATATACAATGAAAAATGAGAATTATTTTTAGGTGTAATTTCAGACTACATTTGTTTCGAAAATGAAATGTTATGTGTAATATATGTCCATAAATGTACTGTAGAACATTGTGACTCTTTTATTTTTTATTATAGCAGCAACATATTTAATAATTTAACAGTAAAGAACATTAAACTACAATCTATAAATAAGAGAAGTTTTGTGTATCCAACATGATCATATCAAGAGCGATCTCTATTCAGGGGAAATAACAATCTAATCATGCAGAATACAAGAAGACTAGTAGACAGATAGGTCAGGCATATTCAAGCTCCAATTTATAAAGTAAAATACATATTTTTCTGTCAAAAATACTCATAACAATCTTTTGCTAAGTGTGATCGCGTGGTTTTGCTTTGAGAAACATACAAACAAATATTGGCTAACTTTGTCAAAAGGTTGTGTATTGTGTATAGTTAATTTTTTATATTTTAAATGTAATTTCGAAAGAGCTCTGAGTTAATTAAATCAATTAAAATTAGTATTTGTGTTTTTAGATGTTAGATTGTACATAAAATTGTATTAGTTTCTTACGTGTAAAATAATAAAAACTGAAGGTATATCCGACTACCCTAAAATTGTGAATTTTGCCAAAAATTTACAGTTTTTTATGATTTTATTTTATAGGCCCTCTAATTAGATTTATAAAAATACCAAGTTTATTCCTTTACGTTCACTAGAACAAAAACTACCGGTGTTTTAGTAAAAGCAGGTGTCATTACTTTAAGAAAGATGTCATACTGTAAAACGCGTTTTACTCGAAATGGGTTTTTTGAAAATGCTCAAACGGGGACAGAGATCGTTAAAAAAGTTTTGAAAATAATTACCTGTGAATTTTTTTGTATATGCTGTGTATAATAGTAGGAGTGTGTTAACCTTCATATTTATCAATCACTGTTTTATCACAAATTTACAAGCCCTTATGCGAGTATAATAATTCTTTTTTAAGCAATGTAATATAATAACTAAAATAAAGCGCTTTAATTTTTGTAAAAATTAAAATCCCCCTTATCCTGAAGGTCATATAAAAATGAACAACATAGGATCACATTAGAGTTAAAAACTGAAAATTTGTTCAAAAACTTTTGGTACAGAATGGGCTTAGCTTATGTTATTTTTGTAAATTCTCATTAATTGTTTCCCCTTTTAATAATAATAATTTATTTTCTTCTTCTTAATTGTAGCATATTTTTCTTAAAATGTACTAAACAAACCTAAAATAAAGAAAAAAAATCCCCATATCTTCATTTCTTTAAAAAAAAAGTTGTCGCAAGTAGTCGGATACCTTAAATCATTTCTTCTATACGATCAATATTACAGCCAACTCCCAGGAAAATAAAATTGTAACGCACTGCAATATAACATGTATTTATGTTAATTAAGAAACAAAGCATAAAATATAAATTAGAAAACATAAAGACCATTAAAATTCTTACTTATGCATTACTTTAATATATTTTTGCATTACTTTAAAACACAAGTATGCTCTACTTTAATGAATATGGGTACAAAATAAGGACAACAATGACGAAACTTTTTTTTAATTTTACTATTCAGTACAATGCACATTCAGTTTAAGTGCACCACGGAATGAGCAACCATATTACGAAAACCCAAGATTAAACATCAGTGTGCATTAGAAAACTAAAAACACTATTACATTTGGAAACGTTTCTAAACACATATATATATTTCAAGTAGCTCAAAATACGAAAATATAGAATTTAATAAACTTTAAAATAAGCCTATTGTGTGTGAAAAAAATTAAATCAAATTTTGATTATAAATTTACATTACGCTCGTATTTCAGCTTATTTGATACATATGCTAGAAAAGTTAATTGCTTTCCGGTGGTTAAAATGCATTTATGTAATAAAAGCATTCAATGAATAAAAATCATTAATAAAATCAGGACATCATACACATTCAAAACCCGATTTTTCAATTTTAGTATTAAAAAATAGTGCATTTTTTTCTGAACCAATAAATGCCGAAAACGTATATGTTTGCTGATAGTATAACCTTAAAATATGAAAAAAATAAATGACAAAAATGTAAACAAACATTTATAAATGTTTAGGTTTTTCACTAATAACTAACTCAGCAAACTTTTTGCTATTAGATGCACTTTAAAAAAAAACTATTACCCTATATTGTTCAAAATTTTTAGTACTTCTATATTGAATACCTGTGTCTATAATGAATCCGTTTTTTTGTCGAATAGTACACAGTTTTTTTAAAAAAATAGTTTTTTTGTGTGAAAAAATATGAAAGTATTAAAATTTTATAGATTACAAAGATTGATATATTTTTTAAAAAACACTACTTTAATATTTTACTAGAAATAGTGTGTATTGTTTTATATATATATGCCAAAAATATTTTACATATTTAGGAACCCATTTTTAAAAAAAAGATGCCTAAACATAAGCATGTATTATGAGATCTCAAAAATTATGTCCAATTTAATTTAAATAGAAAAAAATTAACTAAGAAATTATTTTTGTATTTCTACAGAAAAATTAAAATATCTTTATCAAGACAACAAAAAAAAAAGCTGAACTTCATTGGAAATTTAAAGATATATGTCCCAAAACAGTTTTATTTTTTGGCATTATAATCTCTCGAGCATGCATTGGTTCCATTCCATTTTAAATTATTTTACACGTTTATGGAAAAATTAGAATAATTTTGTGATTAAATCTTAGTTCAATTAATCTTCTTGTTTTAATATTAGTTTATTTCTTAGGTTTTAATAATCGAATTGTAGCATATTTTTAAAATGTTTCATTATTATAAGCATCTATAGAATGATCTTTGTTCTTTGTGTATTAGAAGTCCTAATGAATTTAGTTATTTTATAGAACTAATTCTAAGTGTCAAAAATTAAGAATAACACCTGATAATTTATCAGGGGTAAAAATGTTTTCACGGTAAAATAATTTATTCCAGTCAATTCGTTCCTAAAATCAAATAATTTTATATAGGCAGACATAAAAATTTCAGAAAATAAAAAAATATTTTTGATAAATATTTATATCAGTGCAATTCATATGTATTCGATGGAAGTGTTATTTCTTACTAAGACTCCGCCAACTTAAATATAGTATTTAAGTACATAAACAAACTAACACTAATACTCATACGATACACCGGATATTTCACAAATGTTGAAAGAGATTATAAACTGTTTTTAAGAGGATCCGGCACATGAATTTTTGAAAAATGATCGATTTTTACTTTTTTATATTTTTGAAAAGTTGAAACATTTCTGCTTAAAATGATATACAATATATGGAAATACAATAATTAGAAGCATTTTTATTTATTTTTTAAATGGAAGCCACTTTCTTTGACGCGTGACAGGTGCTCCTCGAGGAGCACCTGTCTTTCATCATGCTTAATTTTTCGATGACAGCTCGATTTGTTTTTTCCACAATTAGTATAACCTTTTTTTTTTACACATAAATAAAACGGTTTTTCCTTGAAGAAAGGAAAAGACAAATCAGCACAGT